>VNKF01009840.1:0-45563 GCA_008044355.1 Drosophila lacteicornis
TTTGAGCTATCGAGCTGAAGTTTTCAGCATAGTCTTATTTCTTTAGCACGCAGTATATATGTCGGAACGATCGAAATCGGACTACTATATCCTATAGCTGCCATAGGAATGATGGTGAAATTAATGTAAAAAAAATTTTAACTTCTCTGTTTTTCAACGTATTTCTATGAATTTTGAGATATAGCAGTTTTTTATGGTTCTAGAATTACGGTTTTCATTTCATTAAAATCGGACCACTATATCATAGAGCTGCCATAGAAGCGATCGGTCGATTTATATGAAAATGTAAAATTCTACATGTAAAATGTAAAATGTACAAAATACTATGTTTTTTCAACATTACTTAAATGGGTCGATTTTCAATGATCCAATTGCAGACTGCAAGGGTATACCAACTTCGGTTTACCGAAGTTAGCTTTCTTTCTCGTTTTCGATATAATCGTTAATTATAATTAATGACTTACATTAAATGAGAGTATACATACACATACTTAGATCAAGTGTATTTCAGGCAAATTAATTTCATGAAAATACCTAGGCTATTGGCTTACTTCATTTGTATAGTGTTTTATTTATTTTTTGCTTATTTAAGATTTTTTTTCAATTTATTTTATAAAGATATTTAAAGGCTCTGTCGAAAATGTAGTTGTCGTGCCGCCCCAGAGACACAATTTAATTCATGTGTGATTGTACCGATGCCATAATGAAAATATTAATACTTTTTGAAACCTTTTAAAAGCTAGGGTCCTGGTGCAGACTGCTAATAGCTGTGAATCCAAGAAGGGTTGCCGCTCTTTTCTAACTTAGTGCCAACCTAGAATGTGAGCAGAAGGCAGAAGGAGGCATTTCCGACCCCATAAATGGAATATTCGAATATTGAATAAAATAAACCTGCAGAAAAACTCGACGGAATTGCTGCGGCACGTGCTGAGATTGGAGTTTTGTGGAATTTGCGCTGAGATATAAAAGCAAATATTTGTAATTCGATCCATTGATGCATTCATTATACATGGCAGTACTTCTGTTTCCTAGTTCATGGCGTCGATATGACGGAGCATTAGGTGGCCTGGGGACGGGGGCTGAATCGATGACACGAAACACAAACACACACCTTCAGTTTGGAACCAAAAATATCACTCTCCATGAAAAGGCCGGCAAAGTGATGGGGCGTCCATAAAAACCACTCAACGGAGCCATCCGCCATGAAAAGTGCAAGCTCAGCAGCACCAGAAATCGCCTTTGATGGCGACCACAGTCGCTGGACAGAGGCCTTGGCCACCAGGTGTTCGTCCGTCCAGAGTGATTTCCCATGTAAGATGCACACGAACCTGTGCCAAAAAGGCTGCATGCAAATTGTTAACCCACCGACCCAGGGCCACTACCAGTAAAAGCACCAGGGGGAAATGGGAGATCCATCCTGACCAGGAGCAACAGATAGTTTTCCAGCCTTCCAGCTGGGGAAATCAGCGCATGTGCAGAGCCGCGCCGCAGGGGAAAGGCTACTGGAATGGCAGCAGTTTGAAAGGCGCTGTGGTTCTTAGACACTTCTTACTCGGTTGCCTTTAGGTATAATAATTTTCTTATTTCGTATTTTTTTATAAATAAAATAATATCAAGTTCCATATTTTAAGCTGAATAATTCATTTAATTAATTTAATTAAAGAATTAGATATTTAAAATGTTTCATGGTTCTACCTAGAACTTGATTAATAAGATATCTTATGAGCTCTCCTCATGGTACAGGACTCGCCAGCAGCCAGTACTAATAATATTGTTCTTAAATAAAATATATATTTTTTAAAGAAATGGTGAAAGAGACTGAGGACTGAGGCCAGCTGTCAATAGGCACAGCACATGGAGTCGTGTGGGATTTGCTTTTCGAGCCATCAGCTGTTGAAGTCGTATCACAGCAGCTGGTGCGGCTGATAAAGGGACGGCCACCCACAGCACTTGACGCCACCTTCCTACTGCCACTTGCTCACTGGAAGCGGTGCTGCCGCTGCAACTGGAAATGCCCAGCGTCGTCGGTCGTCCTCGGCTGCTTCTCGGGCCTCCGGTTCCGTTTCGTGCTCGTGGCCACAGTCGCAACAGTTTGGCCAACATAGCCGCACAGTTCAGTTACAGTACGACGGTGCACGTCGGCGGTGTTACGGTGATTCCAAAGCGGAACGGAGTGCGCCCAACAAGTGACGATTTGAAATTCGAAAAACGCCTGGGAAAAAAGTTTTGAAACTACCAACAAAAGAATTTACCGGAAAATCGATATTGTTATTTTTCCGCGTCTTAGACTATCAACGGATATGAACCTACGGTGAAACTGTGTGAAAGTGCGATTGTTTTGTGTAAGCCATTAATTTTTAATTGAATGTATTAATCCTAAATGTAGGAAAATGGCAGGACATTTAATATTCTCCCAGTCCGAGGCATGCAAATAAAAGACGAAAATGAGTTTGCTTCTAGTCTCTGGCGTGGATAAATGTCAATAGTTAATCAATAACTTCAGTAATTGCTGAACAAAGTAATAATAATAAAAGTTGCATTTTTTTGGTTTCTGTAGGCATTTTCCTTTGTTGATGGACAATAAACTATTTTCAAATTCCTTTATACATTTGTCTACAAAGCAAGAAATAATTTCAAATGAATCACTGTTTAATTGTATCACTAAGTCCCTGAAACCATTATTTTCTGATTCGAAAAGCACGAGTATTCCAATTAAAAATATATATATATAACAAAATTTTGACCTCGAGTAGGCTAAATCTACTAATAATGAAAAATATAGGTGTGGAAAAATTATTAGAAATGAAATATAAATAATATAACATATAATATAATAAGAAGCTAACAAGAGCCCACCTCAGCATCGGTTCACTTACAGCTTGCGTTGCACTAGAATTTCCAACGAGGTCTAGCTTCAAATTTGTAACCACGATACTGATGACGACACTGGCTATATCAGAAACAGCTGCATGCTGCATGTCTTTGACAAGAACCATTTTTAAGGACACTCAGAAATTCCTTTAATATATAAAAGGGTTGGTATAAAAAATACCATTGTACCAGTCGAAAAACCGACTTTTATAAGTTACTGTTCCGGCAGACGCCCAGCTTGAACTATGCCAATTGTGGACGAATTATTGCATTTGGCTTACTACGACTGGATGTGTGTGCATGTCTGCACAGACCAAAGGCGAAAGACCCTGGCGAGGCTTAAAAATATGGCGGGCCACGCCAACAAGATTGCATCCTTAAGCGCCAAATGCCGTGCCGTGTCAACGATGAAAACCGCAACAACAACACACAATACATTTTTGGGACCATTAAAAAGCTGCAAACTCCAAAAGCCCCAAAATAACAATAATAATAGTAGAAAGAGTGGCCAGTGAAGGCAGAATGACGAAAATGCAGGAAATTCACTTTTCCAGGGAAAGGAAAAGCAATTTCTTCCTTTTTATGTGCCGAACTCGTTGAAAAACCACAGCAGTCGAGGGGAATTGCGTTGAAGACGGGAAGGGGTCTGCAAATGCATTTCGGGGTTTTCCCGCAGTTTTCCATTTTCTACTTTGCTGCTGTACCGCCCCGTCCTCCCTATATTCTTTCCATTTCGTTTTACTTGTGCCTGCAGTTTGTGTTTCAATGGCTTTGTAATTGAGTAAAAAATGTTGTTCTAATTTCGGTTGTATAAAATAAAGTTTTAAGATGGGATCGATCATCCAAGAACACCGATCATAAATCAGCTTTATATATATATATATCCAGTGGAACTACCGCCCAGTTGATTAAATTATATGACTTGAGCTTTATAAAACTCGTTTGTGGCTCAATAAATTAAACAATTAATGGTCCGGCGAAGGCCATCAATGAAATTGCAGCATCATTTCTCAAGTGGTGGCCAATGAGTCCACATTCTGGGTACCGGATTATTCATTACCCACCGATAAGGATGCGGACGAGGACAAAGAAGAGGACGGAGCGGAGGTCCTCCGAGTGCGTGGTTGACAATTAAAAAAACCTCCCAAAACGTGGCTGCCACGGGAAAAACGAGCAAACGACCATCCAAGCATTTACAGGCGTAACCAAACCGGACAACGTCATCCGGGCAATGTCCGTGGTAGGCAGGGAAATCGTAAGCCATCAGCGCTTCATGCCACTTTTTTGTCATGTTTCTTTCTTCACTTCTTCCCCTGGCATTCAGCTCCATTCAGTTTTTCCTCTTCTGCCTCTTCAAGTAGTTATAAGGGTACATTTTTAATTAAATTCTCGCTTGAATTGGCCCCATTTTAGTCACGTGTTTATAATAATAATCAAATGTAAAAGACGTCTTTCCAGCGCCGTAATCACTTAATAGGGCCGTGACGCAGGATACCGAGTTTCCATAAAAAAAATCAGTATGTGTAGGTAAAAATAAAGTCAATAATATATCTTCGTACCAAATTCTTTGTTTAATTAATTCAAACGGACAAGACGTAAAGTCAGAAATTAGGAGGAACATTTATCCGAGGACAAATATTCAGTACTCTTATTTAAGGACCCAGATATAGCTTCCATCTATTTTGTTCATGGTGTACAGGCGTGTTTGTTTTTGTACTCTATTATATTTGTTTGAGATTTATGGCCAAAACCCAATCGGGCGCAGGGCCAGGCTGATTAAAATATCGTTTGACGTTGGCCTGTGGTTGATTAAGGCCAGTTATGGGAGCACATGACGATGAGCTTTTGGCAACCGGCAACTGAAATAACGGAGCCACATTTATTTATGCGAGTGTTTATGGACGATTGAGGTAGGTGCCGAGAGACAATATTGTTGTTTACCCCGAAATATGTCAATGTTCGTTAAGGTAAAAGGGTTTACGCCCAAGTCTGCCCATGTAAATAAATAAAACCAATACATCTAATAGATCCTATATTGTAAAATATTGGTATGAATATTATCGTCAAATGAATTCTATCAAGTAAGAAAGCTACTATCGAGTGTGCTCGGCTGTTGGGTACAGGGTACTCATCATTATCAAGTTTAGAGACAAATCCTTTGTTGATTTGTGCCCAATGGTGTTAAGCGCGCACCTATCCAAGGCTCTCCCAAACGATTACTCCAAGTATATAGCACGTCTAATGTATTTATTACATAACTATTAACTTTTTTTTTATCGAATTCCATACTATACTTTTCTGTTTATTCCGCCATGATAGATATATAGTTTTCGTTTTCTTTCCTTTGCCTTTGCCTTTCGCCCTGTTTAATTTAAGTTTTTCATAAGTTATGTTCAAGTGCCTTTTTATTTCACCCACAAAGGTTTGGGTACCAGATTTCTTACAGTCGGTCACACTCGACTGCAGTTTTATTACTTGTTATAAATACAACTTGTAGTTAGGGAAATTATTCTGGTTTCCATCTAAAGAGAAATGTGCAGACAAAAAACTTACTCATTTTTAGGACTTCTTTTTTTTTTTCTTTTTTTTCTGCTTTTGGGTAACTTAAAGTATAACCAAGAGCTATTTTTGCAAATATGTATATATGTATGTATGTCCGCCCCAGGAAAAGTGGGGAATTTTCCCTGGGCTTTTAGTTTTTATAAAAAAATTTTATAAAAAAAATAATGCGAAATTCGCCGAAATGTCGTTGGTTTCTTTGTGGAATTCGTTATATTTTGTATGCAAATATTTAGGCAATGATTAGCAGAGCGAAGGAGGGGCAGCCATCAACATCAACTAAATAGAGGATCTTGGGTATTCCATTCCCATTCTACATCGTTGTAACGGGGAACTCAAAGTGCCCACCACTCGTATCCAGCATGGCCGTGCGCTTACGTACCCGTACTCACATAAGCACCCTCGGAGATGCCGCCTCGTCCTTGTCGCCGTGTTTAAATCAATTTACGCGCGCTTTGGCATATTTAGTGGCATACACCAGCACAACATGCTGCCGTGAGTGCTGGCACCGCGACTAAGGGAGGGGAAAGCGAAAGTGAAAGTGAATAGGGCCGTTGACAGATTTTTCTCTTTTTTGGCTGGCTGCCGTCACCATCACGCACTCCTCGGCAAATGGCCGCTGGGGAAGAGGCGGAAAAGCGCTGGGAAAAGCCTCTGACATGCCGCAGACTCTGCAAAATTTATGAACGTAAAGAATGATGCTGGCGCAGAATGCCTTACAGGTAGAGAAATGTTGGCCAGAAATCCCAATGATATGCAATATATGTGACAGCAGTTAATTAGTGTCTTCGAGGTTTTTTTTTGGCTGCTCCCGGAAGTTATTTAATACGCTTTTTATTTGGATATACATTTTATAGGCTAAAAGTAAGTAAGTAAGCCAAACCAAGTCCTCAATGTTGCCATTTGGAGTTAAATATTTATTAAAATTAAGTTCAGTTTCTCAAGGTTTGCCTGTTCTAGGTATACTGGAATATTTATTTTTCATTTAGTTTATTTACTGTTCGTCGAATCAAATTTAGAATAGGGTTTATTTATGTGTTGCTATAGATATGTCCTGTTTGAAATTATATATAGGAAATGTTGTTGAATTTTATTCTACTTACCTGGACTCATGGAGTAACAAATTTATTAAAAAAATGCATTCCAAAAGTAGTTTTCTGCCGGATTTGATTAAAATTCCTGTATGCTTATATAATCGGACTTGTTGCTCTGCAATCACGTTTTCGTTTCGTTAAGGAAATTACGTCGATCCATGTAAACTGCACCGCCAAACTGTTTTTAACTAGTTGTCTTCTCACAATTCTAACTTCAGGGAAACGTTGAATACATTTTTAGAAATGGGGGCTATAGGTAATCTAGCAATAACACTAATACTATATTCACATCTTAAGTTTTCAAGTTATTTATGAAACTTTCCCAAAAATGAGTTGATAAAAAACCTTACTGAAGTATAAAAAACATTTTATATGTAAAAACACCAAACTTTTGCTTATTTCCCAATCTCACTCGCTTTTATGGCAGCTACATATATGATATAGTAATCCCATTTAGATACAATTAAAAACCTTATCTTAAAATCGGATAGACGGACAAGCAGACAGACAGACAAACACATCCAGATCAAAGACCAAATATACACTAAGATGCCGAACAGCCATACATTGGACTTGCAGTATGAAAGTAATTTTTAGCTGAGAGCTTAAGAATCTAAAGATAGAAGCTTCTATGTATGAATATACACAGACACAGAATATACTTAGTCGGATCTGGCGGCTTTCAAGAAGTACATTTCTATACGTTATATGCCAGTAAAGAATTCATTCTTTATTCGTTACGGTCTTGCTGTCTGATTAATATGCCGCAAAACACCGAAACAACACATATTTTTGTTGTACGATAGAAAAGTTCTTTTACAACTTATAAATAACATATTTGCCAAAGCTTCCAGCTTCTATAAGAAGCGATTTACATGTAACCCATATGTTGACTGCATAAAGAACTGTTCCGTGAAAATGTATTAGCAACAGTTCTGCAATCAAAAATATAAATATATTTGAAAACATGTATTTAATTGATTTTGACATGTACATTTAATATATTTTTAGTAAAATCCTTTATGTGATTAGTAAAGAAATCCAGCTATTTTTTTTTAATAAGAGTAATAGCCTCTGCTATATTTGCCTGCTATATTTAGCTCCGTTCTCTAGAATGGTCCACGAGGTCTCCAATAAGGGAGAATGGTCAATCCAAAATGGACAGACGGTCCGTTCCTATATATACTAAAAAAAAAAATTCTGGAAAATATCGATATTGCGTAAGTTTCTACCCTAATGCATGTTATAGCCCTGTTCCACTGTAACATTCTGGTCGCGGCAGAAAACCCCCGATTTTTCTTTGATATCCAAGATTTCAAAGCTCGAAAGGGTTAATAAAATTTGAAGAGGATACTGTGTCCACGTCGTCCAAGCGCCGCAAAAGAAAGCCTGAAATGACCGATTTCCGCGTTATGATGGACGCTGTCCCTATTCAAATGTAAATAAAGCCGAATTATCTTATACATTCCTACAATTAATTTTTGAAAATATGCTGCAGTGGAACAAGGCTGTAATACAAAGTTGAAATAGCGTTATAAAATTATAAGTGTGAAAATTGAATTATATATGTACATACACTCAACGTGATACAAAATTTCAAGAGAGCCTGGAGCCAAATCTAGAGCCAGCACAACAAAATCGTGTGACGCATCTTTGACCAGACGGACTTGGTTAGATTAATCACTTTATGGAGTCAGAATTTGCGTTCCCTGCGTTGCAAACTTTTGGTCGAAATTATAATAAGGGTATTCAGACTTAGCCACGTAGAATGTGGAGCAGCCGCAGAGGAAACCGCAAATTAATACTCAATTCAAGTTATGTAGTTTCTGAGACGATGTAAAGTTGAGATACGAGGAGGTGGTGCAAAGTGAACTTAATTAGATAAAAAATTAAAATCAAATAAGCAGACTAATGGCAACGAGGAGTTTAAAAAGGGTTCCGTTCGGTATCTTTTGTCGACCGGCTCGATATGTGCAAATGGGAATGGAAAAGGAAACTGCCAAATAAACACATGGGTATTTTATGTGCCACATATACATACGTATGTATATTAGCATATTGATAGGTTCAATTAAGTGCCTAGACCTTCTTGGGCTTAATTTGCTTTGGCAACCTTCTGCTAGCCCCCAACTCCGGAATTTCTTTTTTATGGGCAATTTTTGAACCTTTCCTTTTTTGTGTTATTGTAGCCGGCTTAAGTCACAGCATAAATATTTAAATTTGTTGCTGGGCGAGGAAAATTGATAGGATTTAATGGCATTAAACGGGAGACAGCTTCGCCGCCATCGATGCTAGCGATGCGAGTTTTCGATAAGCTTTCCCAATAATGCGATACTGGGTCTGCATGTATGTTTTTCGGGAACGGGCTACCTCAGTACTATGGGGGCTCATTAAGAAGCCATAAAGTGTTGCCGCTAGACAAAAAAAAAAAAGATGGCCAAGTGCAAAGCCCACTTAAAGCCATTATAAAACTTAATTAGCGTAAGAGTTATATTTTCCAAAATTCTCGGGATATTTACTAACACCACTAACACTATTAACTCTTTACTAATATTCAGGGCTAAAGCATTAAAAGTTCTATCTATATAATTTGTTTTTGTGCGTAATTAGTGAAAAGTTTGAAATATAGCACCTAAGTCTCCTTTCAGGTAGTCATAAAATATTAATTTTTTTATTTGTTTGGTCTCTTTCAAATTAAAGTATATCTAGTTTAACAACCAAATGTATAATTCGCCAGCTCCCCTTTGTTTAATGTTCGTATACAACCTATTTAAAACAGTTCGTCATTTAAATAATTTAAAACAGCCATAAAGACCTGAATAGCCTTTCAGCTATGTTTATTTATAAATATTTCGATTTATATCCGGCTACCAGTTTATTCAAATGCAATTTACAATGCTTGCCACTAAACGCCGTGCAAATATATCAAATTGCACTTATCAATATTTGCTGCCATTGTTGCTTTTGCCATTGCTCTTTATTGTTAACCACGGGAATACAAATATATATCGACTATTATTATCATTTGTAGTTTTACCGTTCGTTTCTGGTGTTGGTTTTATGGCCACTCATTTATATGTATATAGTATATCCCTGCCAGGTCCGTGACCACCACTAAACACTGAAGAGACCTGTGGGGAAATCACACGGAGAACGTTTACAACATGCATGCGAATGCCGTATGTGAGTGTCAAGTAGTGAGTGCCAGCTGTTTGCGGAGCTAGCAACTTAATTAAAAGGTTAAACCAGACCAAGCACACAGTTAGACAATTATATTTGTCAATGAATATTTGATTTCACTTTAGACTATTGGCCAGAGTATTGTTTGGCAGAGAGAGGGTTAGTGGCTCTGAGTTTCGTAACTATCATAATAACATACATGACATGTAGCTCTTGGGGTATATTACATGGTTTATGCAGGTTTTGGAAACACTTATTTAAAACGAAGAAGTTTTCTCGGTTTCACGAACAACCCGTTCTCGATACAAATAAAAATTAACATTAATATGAGGTCATTTGAACAATTCTTTGAGTTTAGGAATACAGACTTATTATACCCGGTACCCATAGGGTACAAGGGTATTATAAATTAGTGCCAACCGAGAATGTATGTAACAGGCAGAAGGAGGCATCTCGGACCCCATAAAGTATATATATTCTTGATCAGCATCACCAGCCAGCTAGAGTTACCAAAATGTATTCAATAAATGAATAAGACAGAGCGGACGTTTCCAGAAAATGTCAGTAAAACCGGATGATAAACATGGGAGATATTATTAATAAGGTTAGAATTTTAACACACCGCCAAGGCACTGCTGTTGCAAGCTGTAGCCGACAGGTGGCACCAACTGCAGAAGAAATGACAAAAGAAGATAGCAAGAAATGACAAAAAATAACATTATTAATTTTTTGACGCCATTCGAGCGGGTTTTGATGTGTTCCTATAAAATGTATCATTCATCTTTAAGTAGGACATTAAATTGTTTAGGTCGGGAGCTAATTCGAGAGGCGATTTATTTTAAGAAGTATCGAAGTAGAACATTATAATGTATGTACACTTTTAAATTGCCTTTTAGGGTGAAGCGTAAACGTTTAGGTACCGGGTATCTCACAGTCGAGCACAGTCGACTGTAGCTTTCTTACTTGTTTTTACGATGCTTCTGAAATTTAAAATGTTTAATTTAATGTTATTAAATTCTATTAGGCATACTTACATTTTTAAAACACAATTATTTCGACTGTGACTCGAAGCCCGGCCAGTCAGCACTCCAGTCCAGAACTCTACGCAAGGCTCCATTCAGGAAAGCTTGAATACATACTTTATGACGTGTGGTGGCCAAATCTACAAATATCTTTCCAGAGGACCTGTCTATCTCTAATTTTATCTATGTTTTACAGTTTACAGTTTTACAGAAGTTGTTTGATGCAACCAGTAACAATTTTTTATGTCCATAATAATAATAATCAAACAAAAACACCTCTTAACGAGGTAAGATAAAAGTGATGATTTTTTAATATCATAGTTATACTTTTAAAAAAACGACGTAAGGATGCGATGGAGCTGCTGCAAAATGAATTTAATTAGTGAGAAAATAAAAGTTTAATGTTAAAAAATGTTTAAATATTTACTTCGTTTTTAATCCGACCTGATATAAGTAAAGGCGACTTTCTTTCATCAAGCTCTACAACCGCAATTAAAAAAATTGTTCTGTCCTTTTACACCCATTTCTTCTGAACAAATTTATTTTTCAAAAGTCCTAAAACGATACATTTTGATTGGTAATGTTTTTACGATCGGAAAAAAGTAAACTGATTTTCACTTCTACGTGTGTCGGTTTGCACAAGGTTATAATACCCTTGTACCCTTTGGGTACCGGGTATAAACATTTTCATTTTCTCACTTTTACTCTCATTTCTCCTGAACTAATCTGATTTTAAAGTTTCAAAGAGCTTTAAAATACCTTTCGATAAAGATGTTAATGGTTCTGATCGGACTACCGTAGCAGATTTACGGCTTTATATAGTAGCCGCTTTGTGCACACTCTCGGTGCTCATCGCATCGAGTGTGACCGAATGTGAGATAAAATAGCATAAAATAATTAAATAGCACACGGACATGGAAAAAACAAAATGTTGACAATTGAAGACAAATGTGGCTAAAAACAACATTCAAAAAATCAAATGATGCTAGGAACATGTTGAGCAACGTTCAAAAATGTCCAATTCTGCAGCTGTACGAAGCTGCATTACAAATTAATACTGTGCCCGACAGCACTCAACTCAACTCAACTTTATTGTTTAAAACCTTCCATGCTTCTCATCCGATTTTACTGAAATTTTCAGAAAACGTCCGCAAATGCCTACTTATTTATTTTATCTATTTGCTTTAAGCTTTAAGCTTTAAGATTTCAATGTTGTCACAAAGTTTGGTACCTCTAGCTCTTATAGTCTCTGAGATCTGTTTACCAACACGGACGGACGGACAAACGGACATGGCTAAATCGACTCGGCTGGTGATGCTGGCCAATAATATATATACTTTATGGGGTCGGAGATGCCTCCTTCTGCCTGTTACATACATTCTAGATTGGCACTAACTTATAATACCCTTGTACCCTTTGGGTACCGGGTATAAAAATCTGATATATTTATGACATAGCACAAACATAGCACAAAAAAAGCATTGATTATAGTTTGTGAGTCCTGAATAAGTGTTAGGTATGCTGTTTAGGTTAGGTGTTTGACCTATAATTAGGCAACTATTGCCTAAAATACAATATTTAGACAATAAATCAAAATTCCTAAAATTGAAGGAACATGTTTTTCTGGACTTTAATTATTGTAAAAAGTAAGTATAATTAATAGACATGGGCGCATTTCATATATGATGGTTGATGGCAGCTCAAACCGGGAGTTCTAAAATTCGGACTGAATTAATACCTACTTAAATACCATTATGTTCTGCAACCTGCTAGAGGACACTCCATCTCCAAAACGGTTTTCTGTAACAAAATATACATCTGATAAAAAAGAACACAATTTGATTTACTAAATTTATGTATGTGCACTCTGGTAGCACAATGTTGTTGCAGCTAGATAGTAACCAAATTTGTGGCACGACCAGATCGCAGGACATGTGTCCCTGTGAGAACTAACCAAATTGCAACTATTTCGAGCGTGTGTGAATGTGTTTCCACATTATTTCTACGACGCCAGTGGGATACCAGGGCGCCCATTTGAGTCTCCCGATTCCTGACAATTTCGATTCCAATTCTCGGGCTGCTGCAACTCATGGATGCAAGCACAATTGATTGCATGATTGCCTGGGAGCGCACATTGTCGGCTCTTCACTGCGGTTTGTTGCTGCCGCTGTTTTAGTTTTGTGTTAGTGTTCGGCCGATGTCTGCACTTGTTGTGGTCATAATTGAATTTTATGGCCGCTTATTTTTATTGCTACCCGCTACCCGCACGCTCACAGCTGCCAATTTATGACACAAATCGAAACCGACTCAGGTGTTGTTGTTGGTGAGGGAAATGCTTCAACGACGCAGCGTCGCCCCAAGCGGAGTTATATAAATAATTGATGCACGCAAATAGGTAAATATGCCATCAAAATTTGCTACGACATTCGTGTCCAGAAGCGTAATGAGGAAAATTGGGAAATGCGGTCACCTATTGGATCGCTAATTCACTTCCTGTCGCTGATTGCTTACATCACATCGGCGTGGGGTCCATCAGCTCGGCTGTAAATTATATATATTTCGGTCAGTGAATATTGGTTTCAATTGAATTATTCAGGAAGAGGTACTAGTTATTTTAAGTAGAGTTACAAGTCTGTAAAATGTTTCTCTGGACGCTAGGACAAAATGCGGCTTTATTAAAAAAACAGCAGTGTTCATATATCATTATATATTTTTTTAAGAGAACTATCACTCTAAACAACCTTTAACCCTAAAATAACTAATATTAAATAAATGGATTTAGATCATAAAAATGTTTAAAAAACACCCATTCTTAAAGTATTATTAACTATTTCCAGAACTATTTGGTCAACATACAAATGTATCCGGTTTATCTGAATTTCACTCAATTCCAATTGAATACTTTCAGAAAAGAAAGAGGGTATGCCGCAAGCACTAGAGTTCTATTTTCTATTTTTCTTGTTTTGCCACTGACCAAATCAATATAATAAATTATATGTGCTGATATTATATTTTGCCTGGCCCCGTTCGACGATGAAATCTTTATTTTCCTTTCTGTTCACATTCTTCCTCCATTTTCATTTCGCTTTGTCCTTCGGGGCAGGTGTGAAGCCTGACCAGCCTGCCAAATAATAATGAAACACACAACATGAAAAATCGAAGACAGATGTCCATCCGGCCAAACAGTGGCTGCAGCATGGCAAACAACGCGAAAGGACGACAAGGACTACGGCTGACCTAGACACACATCAGTGCGCTCATAAATCTCAATTTGATTTGGGTTTTCTATGCTTTGTCTCTTCGCATCCTTCCAACTTTCCGCCACATTCGGCGATTTCTGCTGTTGTGCTGGGCCATAATTAATTTGATTTTCGAAGGACGTCTTCCTTTCTTGCCCTTGACACTTTATCTCTGCTGCAGGAAAAATCCTTAGTCGTCTGCAGCTGATTCGCACAGTGCTTATACATATGTGCGGGTGTCTGTCTCGGCCACGCCCCATAGCGCCCAGAGTCCCAGTGTCCTTCTAATTGTTTTGCCATTGTCAATTTCCCGTGTAATTGCCTAGCAATTAGGCGGCCGTTAAATGAGCTTACATAACTCATGTGGTGGCGGCGTGGGGCGTCCCATTGGGCCTGTGCGCCTTTCTTCGTCCAAACAATTAGAAGGGAAAACCGGGGAAAAAAGTATTGCGGCTAGGCCGCGGATTTCCAGGCATTTGAATCAGGCGATGCTTTAAGTTGACAGCATAGCGTACCACAGAAAATGTTCTTTTCTGCCACTGTATTTAAATACAGCTAAGTTTTAGTTTGCTTTGTTTGAGCGACTCATAATAATATAATGTAATATATGAATAATACTTTTATGGAGTTCATATTTTACTCTTTTAATTACAAAAGCGGTGATTTTTGATTATTAGGATTAAAATGTTAGTTGCAATTGTCAGTGTATTGCAGCCTAACATTAGCTGAATGTAAAAGAAATTCCCTGAGCTGGATCTGGGCTTTGCTTAATTAGATTTGCTTGCTTACTAATTGCATTGGCGACTAATGCTGCTGTGGGCATTGCTCCAGTGAAAAGTTGTGCCTGACAAGCTAATGAAATTGACAGCGGCACCACATGAGTGCTATCTCCACCATCGGGTCCACCGCACATCCTGCGTTCCGGTCTTGCTCGCACATCGTGCCTTAATTGCCAGCCCTCTCGCATAAGAATTTAATTTATAGCCCTGCTCTAAGCCAAGCCGAGCTCAAGGGTCGAGCTCGCCCCCTAAAGAGATTTCTCTGCAGGCTCCGGCTCAAACTATAACAAGGACACGGTGAAAAACAAATTTAGGTAGTAAATTATCAAGTTCGCTAGTTTCATGTGAGGAAAATATCTTTGCCCTAAGTCTCTATATATTCCAGATGTATACATTATTATTTTGAATAATATTCCTCCTATAAGATTCTTTATTTATTACTGATTTATTACATTTTTTTCTCTATGTGACATTGTCTTGCAAAAAGTTTCTATGCGGATTCTTTTCGTCGCGGTAGGAATAGCGAGGAAACAGTAAAGAAATCAATTAAGTGTGTGTCGCCATGGTGAGGATGCGGTGTGATGGCGATAGATAATAATAAACGATAAGTGTTAGAGTTACCGCCTCCCATCAGTCACCGCCCATGGGCATTGGCCATCCAGCCATCCCGCCATACGACCAACCCGCTAACCTGGCACCGATGACTGGCGGAATCCTTGAGCAGCTCTGAGAGCATTGTTAGACATCTCCCCTCTTTGCTCCACGCCATTTGTTGACTCCCGAGCTGAGTGCATGTGTAAATTTAGCTAACATTTTAAGTGTCAACTTGCTGCGACAACTATAGTCGGTCTCCCGGCACGCCCAGGAAGTCCTGAAAGGATGAGGGTATGGGGCAGCTTTGTGTGATTAATGGCGCCCCGCAATATATACTATGTCTATGAACGGCAATAGCAAGGCTAAAAAACTCTACACGGAAGGCATATTAAAGATGTAGCAATTCCAGGGAAAGTCGTGATACTTCTTCATGATTTATATCAGACAGAATGCCTAATGAGCGGAAACACATAATTTCAAGTAGGGGCGAATTTTGTTTATTTTGGAAAATAATGATTTCCCCAAAAATTACTCACTTTTAGTTAGGCGTTCAGCGTACGGAACCTCACCTGCACATCTTCTTTTATATAATTGTGCTATACAGCAAAAATGGTAAGTAATTTTATGTCCCACACCGATTGAGGACGAGCACCAAATTTTTTCAAGAAATGACCACTGGGACTAATCGTCCCGATGGCTGCTCCTTTGTCGCGTCTCGTCGCGTAGCCTCGACTGTCTTGTCGCAGTGGGTGCGGCAAGTCGGTTAATGGTTGACTGGCAAGCCGGAAAAGTTTAGTTAACAGAATATTACGCATTACATCAGCCCCAAAAGTAGTCGACATGCATGCATATTTTTCCGGTTGGAAAAAACTGGGTGAGATTAACATTTGAGCTAGATGGATGGCTGGACTTCGCGAAATTTCTGACTTCCCATGCTAGGTGAGAATGTTAGGTGTTCCTGGAAGCCAGGCAGAATATCGTTTTAAGCCTCATGTCGTCATAGCTGCGTAATGTATTCCGAGCTAAATGGCCGGTTTGTTTGATTAACTTTCAAAATACGAACGCATTAGAATGCGACTCAAGGGCAAATCTGCAATTGAATCTTACATTCAGACGAAGGTTGAAAATGCCATCGCTGTTTTTCACATTTTTGTCGTGCCGAAGCTGAAAACTCAAATTTCATTGGTTTACCAACCACCATGTTGTGAGTTGGGCTTTGCTTTGATCGTTGCAAAAAATCATAAATAAATAAAGCGAACAGAAATTAAATCAAATTGGGTGCTTAAGCTGCCATGGCCAATGAAAAAATATAAGTAAATACAAATAAAAATAACGTGCACCGCACCTGACTCAGTGTTCCTTTTTCACGAGATTTCCCTTTTCGCCAGTTTCCCGTTTCACATTTACCTTTTTCCCCTGTGGCCGCTTGTCGCTGACATGTGAAAGATATTTTAAAGTAAATATTTGCGCAGTATTTGCGGTGCTGTGGATTGTGTTTTTATACCCGGTACCAATACGGTACAAGGGTATTATAAGTTAGTGCCAACCGAGAATGTGTGTAACAGTCAGAAGGAGAAATCTGCGACTCTATAAAGTATATATATTCCTGATCAGCGTCACCAGCCGAGTCGATTTAGCAATGTCCGTCTGTCCGTCTGTCTGTCCGTGTGAAACAACAGATCTCAGAGACTATAAGAGCTAGAGTTACCAAATTTGGTGACAACATTGGAATCTGTTCCACGCAGATCAAGTTTGATTTAAAATTTGGCCACGCTATACTCGTTATTTTCGGGTTAAAGTTAATAGATATAATAAATTAATAGGCTCGAGCGGATGTTTTCTAAAAATTTCAGTAAAATCGGATGAAAAACATGCGAGATATTAGATTTAAGGTTAGAATTTTAGCACATTCCTCTAAGGCACTGCTGTTGCAAGCTGTAGCCGACAGGTGGCGCATTCGAGCTTTGGCCGCGCGATATAATGGCGCCAACTGCAGAAGAAATGGCAAAAGAATAGAGCAAAAACTGACAAAAAATAACATAATTAATTTTGTGGCGTCCTTATAAAATGTATCATTCATATTTAAGTATGACATTAAATTGTTTAGGTCGGGAGGTAATTCAAAAGGCGATATTTTTAAAAGTATCGAAGTAGAGTATGGTAATGTATGTACAATATTAAATTGTCTTTTAGTGTAAAGCCCAAACGTTTAGGTGCCGGGTATCTCACAGTCGAGCACAGTCGGCTGTAGCTTTCTTACTTGTTTTTTTTTGCTCCATAGGCAGATCTTATTTGCAGAGCGGGCCGACATGGCGTATGCGTGATGCGGTGTGTACGCAGCGAAATCCCGACAGATTACGCTGCAGATAAGCAATGTGCCGAAGGGACACTCGGTAGATGAGCAACGAGCATGCGATTAGTTGCACTTGTCCCCAGGGCCGGTGGCAGTGGCAACGAAATGACATTCAGGCTAATTGGAATTGAGCTGAAATCCTGCTCGGATTAAAGGACTTAAACTTGATTTGCCGAAAAACTGAACCGACAAGCAGCCAAGGGGATTGTTCAATTTCAGCATGGCGTGGCCTCAAAATATGTATTTAAGAATTATTTCAATATGGTTTAATCATTATCAACAAAAAGAAAGGGAGATTAAAAACAAGTAGAAACTCAAACGCTTTTTAAACTCTCTATTCTGAAAATAATTCGAATTTTGTTTGTTAAAATGAAACAGTATTGCCGAATGATCTACAGCTATGAATGTACTATAGAGCATATTATTCTGCGTGGACGGAAAAGTTTAGTTTAACAGAATACTCTGCTAATGCAAGATTGGAAGAGGTTAAAGTCCTCAAAAAATGCAAAAGAAAATTTTTAAAATTTATTTTGTAATGTTAATTTCTATACACTTGGAATTTTTATATGAGTAAATTTATTTATTTTACTTGTTTACTTAATGCGTAATAGTTAAATTTGACAGTGGCACACCTTCCCAATACTTTTCGAAACTATTATTCCGATAGACATTATAAAGAAAGGTTCTAAAAATAACGCAGAAATAGAAAATAAAACATAAAAAAGTGTCATTTTCGACGCTCCAGTTCGAAACCCCAGTTAGACCAATTTGACTTTGCTTCAATTTTTACAGCATATCCGCACAGATGAATTTTCAGTTTTTTTTGTACCAATTGCATACTAATCGAAAATGTATCACATACTTATATAATTTATTGTACTCCACATTGGAGATTTGCCAATAGGTACACAACACAAACATGTACATATCTGTGTGACATTTAAGATTTGGATTATGTTTATTTTAAATTATAAAAGTGTAAGCTTCGCCCGAAGCCCTCTTAAAACGCACATTTCTCCATTTTTACATACTTCCTGCACATTGGCCAATTAAATACACGCCCCTGACACCTCGAATTCGTGCCATTTACTTATTTATTGACTTTGACAGGGCGGCAAACCGGCGAAATTGACCCACATAGTCGTCGTCGTCGGTTTATGTATTTCGATGAAGTGACTGACAAACAGGAGTCGTCTTGGCTCGCCCCGCCTGACTTTGGGTTTGGTACGGGCATTTTCGGTATTTTGGCTACCTTTCGCTGTTTTACGACTTAATGACTCCGCCGGGATTAATATGACTAATGGTGCTCCGCTTTTCATTCGATGACGGCGCCAGCCTGGCTCGAACACCGCTGTACCCTCCGCCCCAGAAATATGGCTTTTGTGCAATTCAGGTCTAAGGGGTGGGGACAAAATAATAATTATGGGTTTCAGGGCCCCACTCGTTGGGTTGGTTTTTTCGTAATGTGCTGACATGCTATTTTTTGCCAGTAAGGCGAATTTTCATGCCTGCACATATTAAAGGGAAATCGACATACTCTGTAAGACAAGGGATAAGTTACAAAAAGTCAATACTACAGATACAAATAATAGGAAATACTATTTCCGAAATAGTTTTAAATCAAACAAGTGAGAAAGCTACAGTCGAGTGTGACCGACTGTGAGATACCCGGTACCCAAAGCATTGTGCGGGAAATTAAATAGCACACGGACATGGAAAAAACAAAATGTTGACCAATGAAGACAAATTTGGCTAAAAACATGTTGAGCAACGTTCAAAAAAGAAAAATTCTCCAGCTATACGCAGCTGCATTCCGAATTAATACTGCGCCCGAAAGCACGCAACACTCTTTTTTCGCTACTGACTTGGTGGCCGCTCAGAAGATGAAGAAGAAGCATACACAGAAACTTTATTGTTTAATAACTTTCATGTTTATCATCCGATTTTACTAAAATTTTCAGAAAACGTCCGCAAAAGCCTACCTATTTATTTTATCTATTTGCTTTAAGCCAACAATTACGACTTTAGCTTTTTAGCTTATATAAAGATTTTTACGATTCCAATGTTGTCACCAAATTTGTTAACTCTAGCTCTCATAGTCTCTGAGATCTGTTTACCAACACGGACGGACGGACACATGGACATGGCTAAATCGACTCGGCTGGTGATGCTGATCAAGAATATATATTCTTTATGGGGATGGAGATGCCTCCTTCTGCCTGTATAATACCCTTGTACCCTATGGGTACCGGGTATAAAAACTAAATTAAGAACTAGTTTAATGCAGCTGATATTTTGGACTTGATCATTCGAAGGGAACAAAGTTAAAAGCTACCGTTGTAATCGAATTCCCAAATATTTTTGTTTTCCATTTTCAAAAATATATAACGATAGAAAAACAGAATTTGAAACATATTTTATTTCATATCAAACCCTTAAAGTCGACAATAAAATACTGTGATATTAACAAGTTTGTGGCTCTAATTCTCTTCAGGAATAACGATAATGCTGTCTGTTTCCCATCTAATCTATAAATATAACTGTGGCAGTTGGAAATTTAAACACTTGACTACGGCAAACAAACAAACACACACACAGGCTGGCCGGCCCGGCCCACTCGACACGCACCGCACCGACCTTTTGGCCCTGTACGAGTCCTTGTCGTACATTTGAAGTGTCCGCTCGCCTGTCATTAGCCGGCTGTGACTACAAGTTGGCCAACAGCACAGGGCAAACAAACAGTTTATCAAGGCGGCTGGGCCGAATGGTCTCCGGCAAGGGTCAGCTCCAAGTGGGAGTCAGCCCCACTTATCTGGTGGCATGCATCACTCAGTCAGTCGGGAAATTAATTAACAAAAACATTGACACTTGAGCATTTGACAGAACGTGCAGACAGTGCCCAGTTCCCACCTACCAGCTGCTCGGAAAGTCAACAAGGTGTTGTCAAGTTGAGGTCCTTTCCCAAAGTTGCTCGATTTGCTCCACACAGCCGCCCCGTTCCTTCGATCCTTCGATTGTTGTGCACTGTTCTGCGAAGTAGTGCTTGCTGTTGTGTCAGCATTGAAACAAAGTACGGTTCAGATAATGTAACCCTTATAAAGATATATTAACCCTTATAAAGATATATATCAAAAGATATCTTAAAGAAAATTATTTCCCACTTATTTCTGACTTAAGCTCCTTTATTTCTCTTGGTGTGTTTTACTTACTTGTTTGTCTGGCTGACCTTAGAGCAGCTTCTAAAATAGACAACTCCTTTTGCTGCCCTCTGTAGAACGTCTTGACCACTCTTAGTGATGCTTTTGCGGCTGGGGAATTGTGTTATTCCTTTGTTTTGGAAATAAATTTCATACCAGTGCTGTTTTCGGTCCACAAACAGTCTACCGACGCCTGCGGTCCCCGCCTGCGGTTTCCTGGACATGCAGAGTATTATTGTTTTAATCAGATGTTTGCAACGCAGTGAAGGAATGATTTCCGACCTAATAAAGTGTATATAACGCATAGCATCAATAGCTAATTAGATCTAGCCATGTCCGTCCTCTTAGTTTTAAAGCTATATCAATAATTTAATAATTTAATATAATATATGAATATAAGTCGGAGCAGGCCAGATCGGACAATATAATATAGCTGTCATAGGAACAATCGGAAAATTAAATAAAAAATATTATATTTGATTTCGATTGGACTGGAAAGTACAGTTGTTTTCAACCTTCCGCTTAGAAGTTTACTTCCTTTTTGTCGAACTAGAATTGTGTGCCTGAATTTCCAGCCCCTGTCTGACCCGTGAAATATGTCTCAATTAATTATCCATGTTTGTGACATACGCATACGGAAAATTTATTTGATTTCAGCTGTAGTTGCTTATCACTATCGATTTCTATTATTCGAATGCCCTTAACCCCGCCAGTCATTCCTTCAAATCAAATGCAATTATGTCGTCCAATCGTCTGAATTCAGAACGGTAAATCGGGTAAACAAAACGGTGGTGGAAGTGATTGTAGGCGGGGATAATTTATGGAGGCCCATTAATTATTACTCACGGCGCTCTGCTATGACTTATCGAGACTTAAAGCCAATTGGGGCCAAACCAAACCCGACAAAGGGCCATTATTCGGAATTTATAAATTAGCTTATGTTTTTTAATGATGTCATCGAATTTACGCGTAGCTATTTAGTAGCAGTAGTTCCTATTGGCAATTGAGTTCAATTGATAGGTGAAGTAAAAAATTTAAAATAAAATTAATAAATAAATAACAAAAAATTAACTTGAGAAATAAATAAGAATTATCGATGGAAATTCGTCACTATATAGTTATTATAAATTATATTTATTTATAAAAAATGCGACCTTATGCCAAAAACACACAAAATTAAATGAAACATGTGGTATAGTATAAATAAATTATACCACATAAATTTAATCAATTCAAAAACCTTTAATTTAACAAAACATAAAACACCAAATCACTGGAATACAGTTTTGTACTATGCTAGTATACAATTAGAAGTACTAGATCTCTCTCCCTCTGTGGTCAGCCCACTTAAATAGTTTTCTTTAATTTTCCCATTCTCTGTTTTTCTTCATTGCAGCTCAAACTTCCGCCAATTTGGTGCCATAAAATGTTTGCCACTAATATCCGTTCGGTTGCCTTCGCCATTCCCGTTGTTCTAGTGCCGTGAGTCCGCCATTCTCCTTCGCTTATTTCCGGTGCTGTCGTTTCCGCCATTTTACATTTGCAATTCGAAATGGCGCGTAAGGGCTTTACCGATTGCCGATTGTCATTGCCTCTTTCATTTTTCTGTTGCATATGCGTCGGCTAATTAGCATGCGGATTTCCCAGCAGCAGCAGCAGGAATACGAGTAGAGCGCACAATAGGAATAATAACGCGGAATGGAAGAGGATGTGTATGCCTCGCTAAGTTCCTACAACGACAGCGTCGGATTCGGGGCAGGGGACTGGAGCAGCGCCGAGCAACTGGAGCTCTGGACGGAGGAGGAGGAGGTAATTCCAATCGGCAACGGAAGCCATAATCCTCTTCTGGGGGGCAGGTGGAACTTCAGCCGCACCAATGCCACCGCTTGGCCCACTGCCGCGGACGTGCCCTTCGACGCGAACAACTACTGGGCTTTGCTAGCCCTCGTTTTAGTCCTGGGCACGGCCGCCGGGAACATCCTCGTCTGCCTGGCCATCGCCTGGGAACGCCGGCTACAGAATGTGACCAACTACTTTCTTATGTCGCTGGCCATTACCGATCTGATGGTCGCCGTTCTGGTCATGCCGTTGGGCATCCTTACGCTAGTCAAAGGTGAGTCCATTGTTCCCAATTCAGCGCTGAGCAAAGAATTTTTTTCTGCCATTCATTGTTCGCCAGTTTTACAGGAAAATATTCCGGTAAAAGCAAACTTTGGTAACTTTTGAAAAGAAAGTTTTCATTACTAATTGGAAAGTGATTGGCAAAAACACTGTGAAAATAAAAAATGATTTTAAATTAACAAAGAAGGAACAATTAAGGTGCAAAGGAAACCAAATAATTAATTGTCAATACAATAAAAATACTTCAGTTTGACAACAGGCCCTGAACAATTTTTTTTGTTTTTTCGGAACATTAATTTAAACCCTGAATATGTTAGTTTAAAATATAAGCTATCTCTAAAAACAAAAGCGGTAAGCCCTTGGCTGTATAACTGTATAATAATCGAATAATGGCAGCTACGGAACGGAAGCAAGGACATCCGTGGCAAAGTTTGAGCGCGATGTGGCCAACACGGGTTGACACGGGTTGCATTTAATGAAGCTGCTGGTGATTGCATTATGTGTCTCAGATATTTCGATCAAAGCCCGGATAGTGGGGGAGCAGTCAGACAATTTAATAAGCGCGCCGCCTTTGGTGCATTTGCTGGCTTTGTTTTCTTGGCCTGGTCGAATCGCTGTCTTAGACAAGCTGGAAAACAATGCCAACGAGATGACAACGGAAGCACTGCACCAGCTTTGCCGAGCAACGGAGCAAGTGCAGCATAAAAATTGCATTAGAGGCGGCAAACGAGTGCCGGAAAATTTCGCTGTGACACTGCACCGCTCTCCGGGGTCTGCAGACATCTGCCATTAGATTTTATTGCGAGGCAGCACTGGTAGAAATCGGACTACGCAAGATAAATTTACGAAGATTTCGAATTCACTTAAGAATGTCCGGAAGAATGTAAAGATCTCCACTGTCAACGATTTCTGTATCAACGTTTACTTGTGATTTTATAAGGGGAAAATAACTATCAGGCCTGTTCCATTTTAATCTTCCGAATAATCTACATAGAAATTGGTTCCCAGACCTGTTCTAGATTTAATTTCAGAATCCTCACGGATTCTAATTTCCCTCTGTAGAGTCTGTTTTAATTTCCGAGCGAAGCTTCCCGGAACAGTGCGATAGAGCGAAAGGTTGACTATTGACCTCTCGTTTTGAGGTCCGATTACTTAGCTTTTATAAGAAGAAGAAGCATAAACAAAAACTTTATTGTTTAATAACTTCCATGTTTATCATCCGATTTTACTCAAATTTTCAGAACACGTTCGCAAATGTCTACTTATTTATTATATCTATTTACTTAAAGCCAAAAATGACGGATATAGCTTATACACAGTTTTTATGTTATTCGTGGGCGGAAGTGGGCGTGGCCAAACTTTAAAACAAACTGGATCTGCGTGCAAAAGATTCCAATGTTGTCACCAAATTTGGTAACTCTAGCTCTTTTAGTCTCTGAGATCTTTTGTTTCACACGGACGGATGGACGGACAGACGGACATGGCTAAATCGACTCGGCTGGTGACGCTGATCAGTTTTTGAGCTATCAAGCTGAAATTTGCAGCACAGTCTTATTTCTTTAGCACGAAGTATATATGTCGGAATGGACGAAATCAGACCACTATATCCTTTAGCTGCCATAGGAATAATGGCGAAATAAATGTAAAACGAGAAAGAAAGCTAACTTCGTTAAACCGAAGTTGGTATACCCTTGCAGTCTGCAATTGGATCATTGAAAATCGAACCATTTTAGTAATGTTGAAAAAATATAGAATTTTGTAAATTTTACATTTTACATGTAGAATTTTACATTTTCATATAAATCAACCGATCGCTTCTATGGCAGCTATATGATATAGTGGTCCGATCTTAATGAAATTAAAATCGTAATTCTAGAAGCATAAAAAACTGCTATATCTCAAAATGTATAGAAATTCGTTAAAAAACAGAGAAGTTCGTCGTCGGTCGTTCCGACATATATACTGCGTGCTAAAGAAATAAGACTATGCTGAAAATTTCAGCCCGGTAGCTCAAAAACTGAGAGACTAGTTCGCGTAGAAACCGACAGACAGACGGAAATGGCTAGATCGACTCGGCTGGTGATGCTGATCAAGAATATATATACTTTATGGGGTCGGAGATGCCTCACTGCCTCACTGCGTTGCAAACATCTGGTCAAAATTATAATACCCTCTGCAAGGGTATACAAAATTGTAACTTCCCTGTTTTTAAACGTATTTAAATTTCGAGATATAGTGGTTTTTTTCGGGTTTAGAATTACGGTTTTAATTTGATTACGATCGGCCAACTATATGTATCATATAGCTGCCATAGAAGCGATCGATCAATTTATATGAAAATGTAAAATTCTACATGTAAAATGAAAAATATACAAAAATTTACAACATTTGATATCATGAGATTTCATTAGAACAACATGATTACTGATTAGTGATGAATCACTACTAAAGGCTGAATCACTGAAAAGGCGGGTTGCATTCTTCGCTACATCATAATCAACAAATTCTGACAGAACAGTTAAGGATTCCACTGAATTCGTTATTAATAATTTGTGTTTGTGTTTGTTATCGATATTTCAACCAACGATATATGCCAGCAGCAATCCATCAGTATCGTATAAAGGTAGCGTACTATTTTTTTGATTATGATGGGAAAAATGTTTGCATCATGATTAGTAATTATACTCGTTCAGCACAACTATCGTATGAAATTCATCAGTGATCAGTTAGCATGTTGTTCTGGTGAAGGCAACCATATATATTGTTTCCAAAATTGGAAGCTCTATCTCTAATAGTCATACGGACATGGCCCAATCGACTTGGCTGCTAATACAGATCAATAACATATGTACATATATATTTTTTGGGTTTAGAGATGCCTCCATCTGCCTGTTACATACATTTTTGTTTGCAGAAAGTAATAACACACTTTTGTACCCTAGGTACCGGGTATAAATATACAAATGTATTATCGCATAATTGCTAATAATAACGTGCTTGATTTATTAATAATTATTTTGTTGGTGCAACTAAGAAACAGTTCTTTCTTTCCGCATTATTGCAAATCCACCGCCTCTGTTCTGTTTCCAAACGAAAATTATAGTAACATTTTAAGGGATGTCATCCTACCAAAAATAACTACATATTTATGAAATTAATTGTCGGTTTAATCGGTTATATGATTGTTTTGCTATTATAAGAACGATTATTAATTTATGTTAAAGAAAAAGTGTTTATATTCAAAAACAGTATGCGAAGGGATATCTTTCCACAACCTCGGTAACTATTTTCTCCAGCATTTTGCAATAATATTTGTGAACATTTCACAACACTGTCATCAGAATGGCTGTTGAGAGTAGTTTAATTGATCGACTTCTGACTGAAATTATAATATCATATCATATCATGTGAGGGTATAATTAAGAAAAGTTTGAATGGCATGATCAACTTTTTGGTAAGCATAAAAACTGCTTTCTTGAATGCTCTTAAATGCTTTGATTTCTGAAAATCCTACTTGTGAAATGAATTTTATCCGAGTGCAGGTAAATCCTTGTAGAGAAGTCCCTTATCTCTAACTCCCCCCTTTGCTTATCGCCATCTGCTGCATTTGCGACAGTTTTGTTTGTGCGCTTTGGGAGCCATTACAAACACAAACACAAGCACGACACACGCACAGTCACCTGGAAGCAGTCGTTGGGAATTCTTTGCGACTGGCAAAGTGAGATGGGGAAGGATAGGAAAATGGGGAAAAGGGACTGCAGTGCCAAAAAAAAAAAATGACTGCTTGTTATATCAAGTGTGAAAAATATTGCTGGCAAGCAGCAGGCCCTGGCACGCGTTGGTAACTAAAAGCAAAAAAGGACGAAATCGGGCTCTGCCTGCTGTCAAAAGCTCTCAACGTAGTCTCTGCGACGGCAGTCGGAATCTGCCGCCATCAAGCGACATTAGATCGCAAGGATTTGGCGCTTACAATGCAAAGGCAGGCCGTCTTTTTGCATGAAAGGTCCCGTCAAAAGTAACCGGATAAGAGCTTTGCAGTACATTAATTGCATTGACGATGCAGCAAGCCTCGAGTTTTAAGAAATTAAAATATAATTTATACCGATTACCCTAGGGTGCAACCAAAGGCCAATAAATATTATCAATGATTCCAATGTCTTTAGCATAATGAATGTGGGTGTTGCGCAGTTTTTTTCTAGCAACACAATTAGAAAAAGAAATTGGCCAATCATTCACAGGCATTCACACTCGACTGTAGCTTTCCTACTTGTTTTAATCCCGATTTGATCATAGGAAATTCTTTAATTCAGACAAAGGTTATGTCGAATACATTTTAATTTAACCCAGCTAGACTTTAAGTTCTTAATCCTAAATAATATTAACAGGCGGGCTCCAGTTTTTGTCTTTTGCGAAATGAAAAGTAAATGCAAAAGTTTGTAAAGTAAATACAAAGTAAATACCGAAGCTAGCTTTCTTTCTTGCTTTAATTATTTTGTAATGTTATTATCTATACAACTTCAATTTTTTTTATTAGTTCATTTATTTATTTTACTTGTTTAGTTAATGCGTAGTATTTAAAATCACGTGAGCCTATTAGATTTGCTGCAACTGTACATTTGTAAAATTTTAAATGTAAGAAAAAAATTATTAAAAAACAAGAAAGGAAGCTAACATCGGTAAGCCGAAGTTTGTATACCCTTGCAGACTGCAATTGGATCACTAAAAGTCGACTTATTTCGGTAAAATTGAAAAAATACAAAAGTTTGTACATTTTTATATCAATACTTTAACATTTTACATGTATAATTTTACATATTCATATAAATCGACCGATCGCTTCAATGGCAGCTATATGATATAGTTGTCCGATCTTAATGAAATTAAAACCGTAATTCTAAAACCTTAAAAAACAGATTTTCTTGAAATTTTTAAAAATATTGAAAAATAGAGAAGTTTTTTACCTTTTTTTTGTTTCGTTAATTTTCCGATCATTCCGATGGCAGCTATAAGATATAGTGGTCCGATTTCAGCCGTTCCGACAAATATACTAACTGCAGTAGAAAGAAAACTATCTGCAAAGTTTCATTACGATAGCTTAAAAACTGAGAGATTAGTTTGCGTAGAAACATACAGACAGACGGAAAGACGGACATGGTAGATCGACTCGGTTGGTGATGCTAATCAAGAATATATATACTTTATGGGGTCGGAGATGGTCCTTCACTTTTATGAATAAAGGGAACAATTTTTTAAATTATATAAGCTTCAAGCATTTAGCAGTCCCGTCCCCTGTCAATATATGACCACATGACCACATGAGCAATTTAATTAAGCGTATCAGGCGCTGAGTCCATTTAACTGACTGCATCCATTTTGTAACTGCGTGAATTATGATTGCGTAATTACAATGTAATTAATGCATAATTGATTTCGTTTAAAAATCTGCATGAAATGCCAGTTAACGCGAAGAGCTCGAAAATGATTGCAACTTAATAAATTATGCTTGGGACGGCAAATGATAAATAAATGGACAGCCGCAATTTACAAAAAAAGGAGAAAGGAAGCTTACTTAGGGCAAGCCAAAGTTAATATACTCTTGCAGATAAATTTAAAATTTATTTCTACAATGAAAATAAAAAATCATAAGTTTTATCCCATTAAGGTGGGATTATCTTTAAAAGCAACGAAAATCGGATAACTTAGCCCTATCGATCCTATGACAGCTATGGGATATAGTGGTTCGATTTAGATGACATTTAAAATTTATGGTAATAATTAAATTATAGGATCATATATATAATTTGAATCTGATATCTTTAAAAACAACGAAAATCGAAGCATTTAGCCCGATCGTTTCTATGGCAGCTATAGGATAAAGTAGTCCAATTTCGCCCGTTCCGGCTAACTCCAATAGAAATAAGACTATTCTGAAAATTTCAACCCGATAGCTCAAAAACTGAGAGACTAGCTTACTTAGCAACGAACAGACGGACATGGCTAGATCGACTCGTCAGGTGGTGCTGATTTAAAATATATTTACTTTATGGGGTTGGAGATGCTTCCATCGCTGCTTTGCAAACTTCTGGTCAAAAGTATAATACCCAAGGCTATAAAAACATGAAGGGAAACTAGTTTTATTACATCGAATTTTTGCGCTATAAGACATTGTCGGCCGATTACGGTCAAATGAAATAAACAAAATTACTAGATGTTATTTTCATTTTTATGGATTGTAAATGCACTACAGCCAGTACACCCAAGAAGCCCATTGCAATACCAAGCACGTAGGTGCGAGAAAAGGGGGATACTTGGGGATATTTTCTAGAAAGTTCTACAATTTTGAATATGTAATGCAACCTTCCCTGCAGGTGCCAAATGTATAGCTTTATTTACCACTTTCCGATTTTATTTACGGTTTACTAGTGTATAAAACAATGACAGATATCTTCTTGGCTGCTATATGATATAGATTTGATAAAATTGAAATCGGTTTTAATATTCGAATTGTAAAAAAAAACTACTATATGTAAAATTACTATGTGTATATATTTTGGATTTAATGTGTTTCCTATGACAGCTATATTATACAGTCGTCCGATGTGAGGCTAGTTTACGGATAAACGAACAGACGGATGTGTCTAGATCGGCCCGACTGTTGATGTTAATTAAGAGCCTTACTATATACATATATTATAGGGGCGATCCCTGCGTGGTACACATCTGACTAAAACTGAATACCCCCTGGAAGGGTATCATCACGAAGGAAGGAAGAAGGAAGGAAACGCAGCTAAAATTAATTGAGCGCAAATTGGTGAAGCTGCGATTTACATCGCCAGCGTTAAAAAATAAGAGCAAAACCAAATAGGCAATACAATTTTACTCAGATATCTTAAAGTGCAAAACAGTGGGGGCGGTGGAGAAGTGGAAAATGGGCCACAAATAGCTGGGGATTTTAGACGGCGCGTGGCTTACCCGGGGAAAATCAGTCAAAAACAATGGGCTGGGAACGAATTTATCATTCTACTGTCGCTGGCAAAAGTTGTTGTTGGCGTTGTCAAAAAGCATTTTAAGAGCTTAAGCCAGAGCATAAGCTGCGACACGCACAAATCTACAGGAGCGGAAGAGTGGCAGGGATTCACTTTTTCAACGAATCTATAGGTTTCCCCCCCCAGCTGGCCGGGATTTTGAGACATAAAAAAAGCTGTTTCTACGGGATTTGCTGGCGGAAAACAAAACGTTTTAGATGAGAAACTAAAGCTAGAATTTGAAGAGGTGTAGTGTTTTAATAAATCAATCTATTAAACTTTTTAAAAGAAGCTGAAAAGAAAACAAAATATATACAGTATTTAATTTAACAAAGAAAAAAAAGGTTAAGTCATAAATAAGCACATACATATACATATACTGCAAAAATGGGAAACCCTAACTTAATTAGAACGACGCTAAACAAGCAATCAAGCTACAGAAAACAAGTGGGAAAGCTACAGTCGAGTGTGACCAACTGTAAGATACCCGGTACCCAAAGCATTGTGGGTTAAATTAAATTAGACATGAACATGGAAAAAATAATATGTTGAGAAATGAAGACAAAAGTTGCTAGAAACATGTTGAGCAACACCCAAATAAGACAAATGTTGCTAGGGACATGTTGCGCAACACGCTCTGACACTCTCTCTCAAAAGCTATGTGCTCAGACACCCGGAAAGAATTCCTGAGTAGTGCGATAGAGGGTGACTATTGACCTCTTGTTTTGACTCAATGCTACGGAACTCGTTTTGAGTGTCTGAGTTCTTAGCTTTTGAGAGAGAGAAGAAGAATAAGCATACACAGAAACTTTATTGTTTGATAACTTCCATGTTTACCATCCGATTTTACTCAAATTTTCAGAACACGTCTGCGAATGCCTACTTTTTTATTATATATACTTACTTTAAGTCGGAAATCACGACTATAGCTTTTATACCGTTTTTTATGATTTTCGAGGGCGGAAGTGGACGTGGCCAAATTTTAAAACAAACTTGATCTGCGTGCAACAGATTCGAATGTTGTCACCAAATTTGGTAGCTCCAGTCTCTGAGATCTGTTGTTTCACACGGACGAATGGACGGACAGACGGACATGGCTAAATCGACTCGGCTGGTGATGCTGATCAAGAATATATATACTTTATGGGGTCGGAGATGCCTCCTTCTGCCTGTTACATACATTCTCGGTTGGCACTAACTTATAATACCCTTGTACCTTATGGGTACCGGGTATAAATATGGAAATGGCCTTGCGTAAAATTAATTTAAAAACTGTCATTGATAAACTACAATCAATTTCTCGTTAAATTTGATATTTTATTATTCAGACAGCTGCATAATTTGGAACAATCTTCAAACAAACATTGCGATATCCAAGATGAAAGCCCAACTTCGTTTGGCAATCAGATTCGTTCATTTCATAGATAAGCGAGCCGCAAGGAGCCAATGCCAAAGTTAAGGTCGAGCTTGGACAAACTTTCCGCCCCGCCTGTCATGCACGCCCAACCACCGATCCGCCAGTCCGCCAGTCCGCCAGTCCGCCAGTCATTCCTCTTTCCCGCCGCCGTTGTTAGTTGGCTTTATCATAAATCTTTAAGCTACCTGGAGGCACTGGTTCCCGAGGAGCAAGAGCATCAAGACGTGGAGCAGAGGGTGACGTTTTCGGTGTGGCGAATTGGCATGTATACGCATAGCAAATGGCAGGCACAAAATGGCAGCTGTCGGCCGGCTCAGAACAGCCAATTAATTTTTGGTCAGCTCCCAAAAGAAGGCAACGCTCACGCCCACGCTCCTTTTCCTGCGACTGTGCCGGCTCCGGATCCGGATCTGGATCGGATCGGACGTAATGAAGTTGGCCTCGGTTGTCTTTAATGCACCGTTATGGAGTGCCACGTAGGTGAATTGGGGCGTGGCCGACGAACCCTTTTGGCAATCAGTGCGGAATTTGTTTTGTTTTTGCGGTCAGCCGGAATTAAGAGCTCTGGCCGGAGACGGATGCGGATGGGGATGCGAATGTGCTGGTGACGGGGATGATGGAGAGGGTCCGCTGAAGCAGCTGTTTCATGCCCGCACATCCATCAAGTTGTCATTCAGAGGAGTCATATTCACACGCTCTCCTTGTAGCATGCACTCAAAAAAAAGTTATGTTAAATGTTAAATATATTGTTAAGAAACTATACATCTTTGATATATTAAGCACCATAAAACTACATATTTATTCAAATTTTATATTCCTAATATATATATATATATATATATTTCCAATATATAATTCCTAATAGGCTCTAACTGCAAACTTGTGGTAATCACGAATAATGTAGCGGGCGCTCAGATATAGGGTACTGATGATGACACTGACAAAAAGACAAGGCCTTTTTTTTACCCATTTTTACCCGTTCTTAACGTATGAAGGTGGAGCAATATGCACGATGCTTCACAATTTATAATATATTCTAACTGTTATAGACATTTTATTGGATATTATTGAATTTTTTTTTGTCAGTGCAGGAGTATCCCTTTAGTGGTCGGTGCGTGTGTGTGCATCTATGTGTGAAAAGCCAGAGGATCTCTCGCCCTGGTGCACATCAGAATAGCTTTAGTTTTAGTTTCAGTTTCAGTCTAAGTCCTAGTTTTGGTCCTGTTGCGGTGGAATCTTTAAGACGCTGCCATATCTATATATGCGGCAGCCGAGACTCACCGCTGTTCATTACTTATGCAAAGTTCTTTTTAGCTGTTAAGTGTTTTGTGTCTACTTACGAATGTAGCTGTAAATCAAGCGGAAGTCGTTTCGGAGGGGAGCTTCTGTTAGAAAGGAGGAGGTTGGCAGCTGCCTGAAAAGGGCACAATTGACTGCACGGGTTGCGGAGCCATTAAATTTTTTTGTTCCGAGCGTTTACTATTTCCGTAGTTGCTGCGCACAAAAGTACGGCATTTTAATGCGAACTTAAACGCGGCACACGGAAGTGAGGCAGACCAGGACGGAATTTAATGGGTCCGTATTCATACATATATGCAAATCTCTTCATGGAAAGGCTGGACTCGAAAATTGATTATCCCGATTGACGATGGACCCGACCCGACCAGACCGGCCTGTGCGATAATAAAACTTTTCTTAAGTCCATTAGGCGCTACTCAGCTCGCCCCATTTTTATTGATTTGAGCCATTTCCTCAAACTGCTGAACTAAGTTCATGAACTCCAATACTTTGTACGTCTGGACTTGAACTAAAGGAGGTCTTAAACACAAAAAAAAAAAAATAATATGAAAACAACTATTTTATTTTAAATCAGCATGCCGATGTTGAAACTAAGTAAATAACTTGTTTGGTATCAGACATTTTTTGAGTTAAATGTTTTGAGATAAATAAGTTAAATTTTCCATCGAATCTCTAATCTTACCTCGTTAAAAGGTGTTTTTGTTTAATATCAGAAGTTGTTTCGATCTAGTCGATCTAGCCATGTCCGTTTGTCCGTTTCTACGCAAACTAGTATCTCCGTTTTAAAGCTATCTGAATGAAATTTTGCAGATAGTCCTCCTTCTATTCCATTAGTAAATAAGTCGGAACAAGCGAGATCGGTCCACTATATCGGGCCAAATGGGCCGATTGTAAACATAGTAAATGGTCTTTTAATTTAAATATAGCTATACATTTTAAATTTAATACAAATCGGACCACTATATCTTATAGCTGCCATGGGAACGATTGAGCCAAATTAGCCGATTTTCGTTGTTTTTAAAGATATTAATATATGAGATATATATAATATATTAAGATATTAAAACTTAAACTATGATCCTTTATTTAAATTTTAGCAATAAATTTTAAATTTATTAAATTTATCTGCAAGGGTATATTATTCGTCTTGCCGAAGTTAGCTTCCTTTCTTGTTCTTTTTACTCTAGTTTTTAGCATTATTTTCGTTTTATCCTGGTGCTACAAGCTAAGCCCCTTGCGGCCTTAAAACATGATATTCAAACGAATTTTTGACCTATAAGTCAAATTGAAAAGCTTGTACCTTGTATATGTAGGCCAATCTTCTGTTAATCACTGTCGACGGGAGTCCAAGTAGTGACGATGAGCACCGAGACTGTGGTGCGCAAGGAGACTACTATATAGAGCCGTCGAATTTAAAATCTGATAGGATAGTCCGATCAGAACCATTTCTATCTTGATCGAAAGGTATTGTAAGCCTCTTTGAAATTGCATACTAAGTTCAGGAAAAATGGGAGTGAAAGTGCGAAATTGAAAATTTTGAAAATTTGAGCTGTTGGGGCCGATGTAGCTAAAATCTCCAAATATTTAATGTTGTTGTGATCTAGCTTCAAATACGCGTCGAATGGCACCTCAATCATCCCGATCCGATATTCCGTTCAAAAGATATTCAAAAACGAGAAAGAAAGCTAACTTCGGTAAAACGAAGTTGGTATACCCTTGCAGTCTGCAATTGGATCATTGAAAATCGAACCATTTTAGTAATGTTGAAAAAATATAGAATTCTGTACATTTTACATTTTACATGTAGAATTTTACATTTTCATATAAATCAACCGATCGCTTCTATGGCAGCTATATGATATAGTGGTCCGATTAATGAAATTAAAACCGTAATTCAAGAAGCATTAAAATCTGCTATATCTCAAAATTTATAAAAATACGTTGAAAAACAGAGAAGTTAAAATTTTTTTTACATTAATTTCGCCATCATTCCTATGGCAGCTATAGGATATAGTAATCCGATTTCGGTCCTTCCGACATATATACTGCGTGCTAAAGAAATAAGACTATGCTGAAAATTTCAGCCCGATAGCTCAAAAACTGAGAGACTAGTTCGCGTAGAAACCGACAGACGGACAGACAGACAGACAGACGGACAGACAGACGGACATGGCTAGATCGACTCGGCTGGTGATGCTGATCAGGAATATATATACTTTATGGGGTCGGAGATGCCTCCTTCACTGCGTTGCAAACATCTGGTCAAAATTATAACACCCTCTGCAAGGGTATAACAAGATTTTAACGGCCTTTCCAAAATGAAAACGTTTGTCCTGTTGTTTGTCTGTTTGTCTGTCTGTCCATTTTTTTGTTTTAGAGTCCTAAAACCATTTTTATTTTGTTAAACAGCTCGAGCTAAACAACTTTTGTTCTACCGGCGGGAAAACAGCTAAAAAATCTAGATTTCCCGCGCCCATAACTTCCAAACGACTAAAGGTACAGAAACATGCTATGTGTTGTTATTATATTTAAGAATTTATAATTAAAATTAATATATTTTTTTAAGTTTTTGAAGTTTTTTTAAATCTAACGATTTAGATAGTCACTCAAGGCCATCAGATTGCTCAACTTTTGGTATATAATACATATCTGCGAAAATTCGCTTTCTCGAGATATTACTCATTAAAATTAGTAGCACAGATCCCATATACCTAACCTTTAACACTTCTTTGTAAATCCTGGCGCATGGTGTACACGGTTTCGGAAAAGCGGTAATCCGGAAACAAGTAAAATTATTTCTTGTTTCGAAATGTACTCATTGTGGTGCAGCATAGGTTTTTTTTTATTTAATTTTATTTTAGTCAGGAATATATGTATGTATGTCCTATATGGAATCGAAGATTCTTCTTCTGTAACTTACTTTCTGTAACATACTTCCTCGGTTGGCACTAGGTTATAAGATCTTTGTACTCTGCGGGTACCGGGTATAACGAGAAAGAAAGCTAACCTCGGAAAACCGAAGTTGGTATACCCTTGCAGTCTGAAAATCGATCCATTTTAGTAATGTTGAAAAAATATCGAATTTTGTAAATTTTACATTTTACATGTAGAATGTTACATTTTCATATAAATCGACCGATCGCTGCTATGGCAGCTATATGATATAGTTGTCCGATCTTAAAAAAATGAAAAACGTAATTCTATAACCATAAAAAACTGTTATATCTAAAAATTTATAGAAATTCGTTTAAAAACAGAGAAGTTACAATTCGTTTTACATTCATTTCGCCATCATTCCTGTGGCAGCTATAGGATATAGTAGTCTGATTTCGGCCGTTCCGACATATGTACTGCTTGCTAAAGAAATAAGACAGCCTCCTTCACTCCGTTGCAAATATCATGGCAAAATTATAATACCCTCTGCAAGGATATAAAAATAGCGCAGTAATATGTGCTGTAAAACACTTATAGATCCACAATTGCTGACGGCGAACAATTGTAGAATTGTACTTTCGATGATTAATTGAACCAACGGCGTAGGGGCAGCACCTGCAACAAAAGGGGAGGCACCTCACATAACAGGAAACACTGGGAAAGGGACAGAATATAAGAAAATGCTAAAAGCCATTACTCTAATAATATTTGCCTTCAATCGATAACTTGTCTAAATTGCAAATGGCTTTCGGGTTGGCGAATAGGAGGAGGAGGAGGGAGGTTTAGATTCAGGCAAACTGACAAAGAGCCAGAGGATAAATACACGGCAGACACCCGAGTGAAAAATAAACACATGCAATAAGCAAATGTGGCGAGACAAGTCAAGACCAAGACCACGACCAAGACCGTCTCTCACCGGACCGTCTTGAAGTCAATGCCAAAACAATTGAGGTTAGGCCGCTGTTGGGCTAAAGAGAGCGGAGGAGCGGTTTTGCGGTGGGGCCAGCCTTATGCACAAGACCAAGGAGCACGTATTTGCCGTTGAGGCTGTCGCCTTGAGACTCGCTTTGGAACGGGGCCACTGCCTCCTTCAAGATCAGACGCAGGTCGGGGCCACAACTAAACTAACACACTTAAACGACACACTTCCGTAAATATTCGAGGTCAATGAGCAGGCACGGCAACATATTCACATTGAATATATCCAATTGTGAGCTAAAAGATATGTAAGTGTGAATAAATTAGAAAAGTGTTACAGAAATATCTGTAGAATATTCTCCAATTAGTCCAAAAAGCTCCTTATTTTCTGAGGCCAAAAATAGGGTAAATATATCCAGTAAATCGAATCCTAAAGAGCATACCTAAGGCGGAAGTTTCGAATGCACTTTTGTAAATTGCCTGACAGATGGCTGTTGTCGTGGCTTTGGGTGGCGTGTGTTCGTCGGTTTTGGGGCGAGCTGGCGAGCTTCGGAGAATGGAAATGAATTGTGGCCCAGTGCAAGGACGGTGCAATTACTCATTCATCGATTGTTTGCATGCGCCGGCACTCAGTCTGGAGGAGGATGACGCCCACTCGTGTGGCTGGCGAAGCGGAAGAAATGCAGCCACTAGCACGAATTTTTATACCCTTGCAGGGTATTATAATTTCAGTCAGAAGTCAGGTCATTTCCGACCGTATATAATATATGTTCGTGGTCAGAATCAACAGCCGAGACGATTAAGCCCTGTCCGACTATCTCTCAGTTTTAGAGCTATCTGATTAAATATTGCATTTAAGAGTCTATCTATTGCTGGTAGTATACAAAACGGAACGGACGAATATATCATATATAGCTGCCATACAAGCAATCAAGAAATTAATGGAAAAAAAAATAAAATTGTTTAAATAGATTTGCATCTACTTTGTGATACGGCAGTTCCTTATGATTTCAGAATTACGGATTTAAATTTAGAAAAATAATCGGAAAATGAATAGGAAAAGCTAAAAAATGTTGTTATTTTCAAAATAATAAATATCGTTATTTATTACGCTTTGAACATACATTTTGGAAATTTAACTTAAATTTAAAGTTGATAGCTGCCATAGAAGCGATCGGTAAATTTAACTTACTATTAGGGAAATTCGGTAAGACCTCTTTGCTTTTATGTATTAATGTACTATATAGCACCAGTAATGTTTAGTTTCACTTAATCGAAATCATTCGCCTATGTCTTACAGCTGCCATGGTAGGGGTTTGGTTGAAATTGGCAACTGCAGGGGTATACAAACTTCGGATTCCCGAAGATAGTTTTCTTTCTTGTTTTTATTTTAAATAAATGGCAATGCTAATGGATTAATAAATGCATTTTTCATGACCGTCACCCTCTTAGTTGGCTTAGTATTTAATTTCGACGACTCCGCAGTCGCATTGTGAAAGCCTTCTTGCACTTTAAGTGGCCGCATGTTCGTTTTTTAAAGCGCACAGTAAGTGGCGTGTAATTTATGTGCCGCCCGCCTCGCTGACGTTGCGAAAATAGTGCTAAAATTGCCGCAAGTCAGAGACACATTGCAGTGGCTTTTACCATGCCAGCTTTTCCAGCTTTTCATGGCGTAGGGACGTGAATGGCGACGTCCTTTTGTCGCATTCTTATTCTGCGAGGCGCGCGTAAGGCCTTCACGAGGAGTCCTGAATGCACGTTTTCAGTGAATGCACTACGAGTATTCATTTAATTAGATAGTCAAAGATGTCGCATAAGCTGCATCTGCCTCCAGCCCAGGGAAATCCATCTGCTCTCTTAGGTTTTCCAGCCCATCATATCATCTTTGGCCACTTCATTTATCAGGCTTTGACACTGACAGTGCGCGTCCGAGTTTGCATCAAGTTTCGGCTATCCTTTTCGGGATTTGATTAACGAGCCATGGCACGATGCCCAACTTTCGGACTGGATTCCGGACTAAGGCAGCGGCAGTGAGGAATTGTCAAGTCATATTTCATTTTTGGTCAACGCCCACGCCGGATAAATTCAAATGAAACATCATATCGCATTTGTTTCCCCTTTTTTCCCGCGCCAAGTTACAAGGGTTCCTGGGCTGGGGCTTGGTGTGAGGTTGAGGTCCCAGGTCAAGTCTCCACCGATAAACAGCAACGCATTTGCGTGACAAGATTCGCTCCCAACCTGCTCCCATCACACACTTCTGGTTGGCTGCCGAACTAGCGGGGCGACCTGGCCGTTAACTTACATTTGCACTGAGGAAAAATCTGGCGATACCCATCTCTGAAATAATCGCCACCTTTTTACTTACACTGATATCAATCTTTGCATACCTTAACAACTAAAGAAATGCAATTATTCTCTGTTGAACAACACCTGTGGACATTTCGAAAGTGGGGAAATTTCCTTTTGACTAAATATCAGAACTGATTGCCGTTTCACTGTGATTATTTTCTGCTTGTATCCGGACATTCATAGTTAAGCGCACTTAAGCTCAGAAAGGTCTAATTCAGGCTCCAGCACGTGCCTTCCCTTTGACTACGCGGCGTATGCGTAATTTGGCCCAAGAATCTCATGCTGCCTGGCCTGCTGTTTGGTTTGGCACGTGAGTGATAAATAATTATAGACAAGCAGGCAACCAAAAATTATACCATTAAGCTCGAATAACATGCCAGGCACGTTCTGGCTTTGCCTCAAATAATTCAAGACTTTATATGTATATCCTTATGTATGTAGTACGTACTCGCATTTAGCGGTCGCGACCGCCACGCGACGTGACGGGCCCAAATTGGAATTATTGCCATCATGTCACACGATTAGTGACGTTAAATTGCCAAAGCCACCTCTCTTCATCTCATCCCTATGGAATTATTTGCATCTGCTTTGATGGGCGCCGCCTTGCTCAAAAATTGCTCCTACGCACTCTGAGTTGGCTTTATTCCCCTTATTGTTGTCCTTGACTGCCGGCAGCCATCATTAAATATCCTGTCACTTGGAAATTGTCTGGACAGACCAGAGTGGGATTGGAAGGGCCTGTCGCTGCATTTCTTTTGTTGTGTCAAAGCGTGGAAATATTTGCAAAAAGTTTTTAAATAGTTTGGAGCAAGTTTAAAATATGCCATAGGCCACATGGATCTAATAAGAGCCGAACAAGTTTATTTTTGGACAATAGAATAAGTCGTTTCACTGGAACACAAACTAAGTCCTCAGAGCCATTTGATAACACTTGGACCTCCATGCCTAATGTCTTTTCTGGTGTACTGAACTGTGGTTGGTATTCTGGGGTTTCCAGACAAAAAACAAACCACCTTGCTCCTATCTGAGCATAGAAAATTCCTTAATTTATGGGACGGCGTATTTTCATGATCCTTGGCTAACTTAATGTGACAGCAATGTGTCTCCCATTTAAAAGTCGGTAGGTGACGGCTCGGGTGAAAGAAAAACATTTATATGTATATGTATATGTCGGGAATGTCGCCAACTCAATTGAACTCGATTGTTCAGAAAAGTCCGCACAAGTCTATTAATAATAATAACACCAGCTTACAAAAGTCAGACACCTTGATTACGAAAATTTAATTTAAAAGTATTAACTATTAACTATTAACTATTTACAGTTAAATTAAAATGTTTGCAAATTAGTTACAGAAATGTTCTATTAATCGTTAAAAAAGTATTTTGAAATTTAAACAACTTTGCCTGGACACCACTTATGTAAATAAAATTATAAGCTGCCATAGAAGCGATCGGTCGATTTATAAGAAAATGTAAAATTCTACATGTAAAATGTAAAATTTACAAAATTCGATATTTTTGCAACATTACTAAAATGGTTCGATTTTCAATGATCCAATTGCAGACTGCAAGGGTATACCAACTTCGGTTTACCGAAGTTAGCCTTCTTTTTCGTTTATAACGCTATTACTCTACTCTAATCGCCTTGTGACTCTGATTATGAATAATACAACTTATGGGGTCGGAAATGCCTCCTTCTGCCTGTTGCCACTAATAGTTGTAAAAAGAATATCGGCGGCACTAAAATATGCCTCTCCTTGTCCATTTCACACTTCTATATTCACTAAAATTATTTCCTTGAAAACGATACTATGCTCCGGTAAATTCAATTTGAAAGTGTATCCTTCTTCTCCTCTAACAAAATCCCCACCGCAGGTTTCGGATTGCTAACAGAAGCAACATTTCTGTGAAGTCACAGTGAGAAAATGCATATCGTGTATATTACATTTTCATATGCGTTGTTATTTCGGACTCAGAAAATTTGATTGTAGGAAAAGGAACTGAAATTTTCATTTAATTAAATCCACACAGACCCTGTCGTCCAGCTACCCTCTCATTCCCTCGTTTTATCAACATTTCGTTCGAGATATTGTTGATTTTTCCCCTGACCAATTTTGGCTTTCATTAAAATTGTAACACACATATCAACAGATGCCGATGCTAGCCAAAGCCAGATGCGTACGTATCCAAACAAAACGCTCCGTGTTGTGGCCTTTTGAGTGGCTTGTGCTTTGCACATAAAATTTAATTTTCATTTAATATTTCTGCTCCAACTGACCACCTCAGCACGTAGTAGAGTGTGTGTCCTTTTCAAATTCAAATTTCGTTAACAAACTGGGAAGGGGGAATGTTGGAATGTTGCCCAACACTTGCTGCTGCCTGGGCAAATATTGAAATAGACACGTGTCACATAATTCTGGGAAATTTATTTAAAAAGAAAATTGTAGTGAGATAACTATGAGATTTCCCTGACCAAATTACTAACCATAAGGAAACCATTACCGTCACGCAAAAGTAAATATAGCCGGAGCATTAAGCGTTTCGGCAAGTATTACTCTGCCCATTCGAGTATTGTATTTTTAGTTCAATGGCTTTGCATTTATAATGCCAAAGTCGATTCAAATTATGCATAAATCTCAATATAATTGACATTGAACGCCAAACTTTTGCTACTTTGCGGAGAAATTTTACGGGACTATTTTTACCATTTGAGAAGGCGTCTGCGGGTCTTAGACAGGCTATTATATCCGAGTCAAATCCAGGCCCTGCCCAACCCAGATGCAAAAAGTTGAAAGGATACTTTTGCCTTTCCCAGGCAACTGCCTCTGACTTTTCCCTTTCCTTATTGTAGGAAAGTTCACCCGTATACATTGGGGGAACTCATGTGTGTGTGCACGTTCATTGTGAAAATTATGCGAAAAGTTTTGCTCTGTCCTGAAAACGACACAGCTGAAAGTATATTAAATTGCGCATTGCACTAGCTGTTTCCAGTTGCACTTTCGCAAAATCTCGGCCACATAAGCTCCTAAAATAGATCAAAAGCATTTTGCGGCTTGGTCTTTCCGGGCGGAGATGAGTGTCCATTGAGACTATTTTGCGGTAATCCAGTTGTGCGAGTAAACGAAAAAAAATTGTGCCTACATAAAGATTTCCGGCTCTTTCGGGCTTTCAATGCGTGTGGCTAGCTTTCCTGAGATTCGATAAAGTATTTTTGAAGCGCTGTAAAACTTACGTCCCTTTCAGGACGTACAAGCTAACGTTAACTAGCCAGATTATTTGATTAACTCGAAAAGGCAAAAGTCGCAGGGGAATAATGCAAATTAAGCTGTGGCAACATCTGCCGCTGAAATACTCGTACTTATCAGTGTCATGTGCGGTTGTCGCATAAATGTCTCGAAAACATGTCGTGTGCGGCCGACAAAACAAAACCATAAAGATGAAATATGTGTGTGCCAGGCCGGTTTCTTGCATTGCTCACATGCTCCTCACATGCTAAATTCACAACGGCGTCGACATCTTGTAATTTTATTTTATTATACCCAGAAAGGACGGCCCTGGGCACACATCTCCTGTCTGTGTGTTTGTTTGCCCCAAACAAGACGGACCCTTTATATCCGAAGGGATAAAAGTTTGAAATATCTCCTGATGTTCCGGTTGTCTCAACAAATTGGTGAGGAAATACATATACTAAATAAACTGCCGGCAGTCGCTATTGATTGCATGGCTAATGACCTTGAAAGTGATATGGTATCCCTTTTTTACCTTATTGTTTTGGGTCTTGTTTTGGCAAAGTTTCATCATAATTTGATTGAGAACAGTTTGGCGACCCCGAACAAATCGAACTCATTCTGAGCGTCTTAAAGTTTGAATTTTTTTTTTTAAATTTGTATGACATTCTTCTTTATTTCAGAACTTTCTTATTGGCACATTTCTTTCTTGTAAAAGAGGTGATAGAGTACGTTCACTTGCAAACTTATTAAATACAGTCTTAAGTACATAAGAAAATCTATCCATATTTTGTAATATTTATTAATATATCTATCCGTTTTTAAGGTAAATATATTTATCTTTGAAACTAGACAAACAACTCTCATAGTTTTAGAGTTAACTGAATAAAACATCAAATGGTAGTGTATGCTGGTAGTGTATAAGTCGGAAGGGACCCGATCGACGGGCTATAGCTACCTTAGTAACAATTGAGAAATGAATAGAAAATGTTGTAATTTCTCATGTTTGAAGAATTAAATCTGACTTTTATATCATACGGCCACACGGACAGACGAAGGTGGCTAAATCAATTTGGCTGTTGATGCTGATCAAGAATATATGTACGGTTGGAAAAGACTGCGTTAAAAACTTCTGACTAAAAGTGTGATACCTTGCAAGGCTTTATAAATTATAATATCGTTGTTTTCAATATACTCGTATGTATTTTCATCTACTCCGAGATATGAACATTTTTTATGATTATGGAAAGGGTTTCCGTAGTTAGCTTTCTCTCTGGTTTGAAATGCATTCACAGGCAGTGTTCCTTCTTTTTGTTGGAATAGTTTTCCTGCTGATAAAAGCAATAAAAAGTTTTCTTGATATAATATTTAAGATACTGTAAAAGTACAAGCCAGACAGATATTGTTCTTCCTATTGAGAACTTTTCAATTGGAATGTTTTCCTCACTGATACCAAAATGTAGAAAATTCTTTCGCAATACAAATAATAGAGACTGCTTTTCCCTAAAAAGCTGAATGGCCTCATCAATGGGTTGGCTTCCTTGGTCGGAGTATTTAAGCACAGTTGCAATAACTTTGCAACAGAAGGGGAAACAAAGATATTACAAGTGCTTTGTAATCTATTTGAAAAGTTTCTCTCCAGGAGGAAAACGAAAACACACGCCAACTCGAACACTAAGCAGAATAAGAAAGCAGCGACAGGAATAAGGGAAAATAAGGGACTGGCGAGAGGAAACGAGGAAAAGTCCGTAAGAAAAACTCACGTAATAGACAAACAATGAGTATAATGAAACGTTAAAGCGTCGTGTAATGACGCAAAGGAAGCGAAGCAATTTACGTAAGCTTCCAGAGCGAGTTAGGAGTTTAATGAATGCGAGGAATAGAGCGTTCAACTTAATGACGATGCCAAATGCCGCTGCTGAATACCTCGCAGGGCGGAAAATCGGAAAAGTCTGCAAATCGAAGCAGCCGCCACTTTAGAGCAATGTCAATAGCGGCAGAAAAAAGTAAGCGACCGACAGACACTTCTTTGCCCACCTTTTCCCTCGCCAACCCCCGCTTTCCATGTTAAGCGAAGCGTAATCAATACAAAAATAAATCTCTTTTAATATGTAAAAAATGTAGGACAGTTGAAAAGATAGAGTTTTTGTTTTTTGATAAGGGGAAATTAAGCGATAAATTCCAAAAATAAAAATTAAATAAAACAAGAAAAGAAGCTAAGTTCGGTAAGCCGAAGTTTGTATACCCTTGCAGTCTGGAATAGGATAATTAAAAATCTATCCATTTTGGTAAACTTAAAAACCATACACATTTTACATGTAGAAATTTATATTTTTAAATAAATCAGGCGATCGTTTAAATTTTTTTTTTAATTTTTAAATTTTTTTTCATAATGTAATAGTCACAATTCGATTTCTGGCTTTAACACTGCTTTGAATTTTCAGCTTGATTTCAATGTACATATACATTTTTTCAGATAAGTGCCGAATTTAAAATTAATTAAATAATGTTGTATTAATTATTTTATCTTAAATAGTTTTTAATTAAAGATTAAATAATAAGAATATTAAGCTTAAATTAAGAGGTAACTTCTGAACCGAAATCGTTGTGCAAATAGTTAATGAATACTTTGAGTTCTAAGCCTTTTAAAGCCTAAATTTATAATACTTTTAAAATCCCTTGTCTATTGTACCGAGTTTCCAATAAGAGCATCTTCAATAAAATGTGTTTATTGAAATTCGTGTCCATTCTTTATCCACTGTACATATGTGATATTCCAAGCCAAACAACAATTTATGCACACATACATATTTGCTTCGGGAGGCATACACGGAATGTGGCCGACAAGGACTCGCACTCCTGTACATATATATACATACATATGTACATATACATATATATCTACGTGGGCTGCTATATATATTTCTGGCCTAGGCAACACTAAGTGTTGTTAGGTGGAATCTGACATTTCCATTGAAAAGTTCGACATTTTTAAGCATAAACGTACTCAGATCGGTTTGACGTACGACTATCATTTGTGTTGTTTACAGTTACTTAAAAAAATCAATTTCGCAAAAAAATGGAATTAACTCGTGAACATTTTCGTGCGATCATTTTTCACAACTTTCGGCGTGGATTATCACGACAAGAGTGCAGCGATGAACTTAAATCTTTGTATGACTATGAAGCACCATCCTATAGCACTGTGAAAAACTGGTACAACGAATTCAATCGTGGCCGACGCTCCCTCAAAGACGAATTCCGCGAAGGTCGTCCAAAAACAGCCGTTGTGCCAGAAAACATCGATGGCGTACGTGAACTAATAATGCAAGACCGTCATGTGACATACCGTGAGATAGAGGCATCCCTAGGCATTTCTTCCACC
>VNKF01009841.1:0-21507 GCA_008044355.1 Drosophila lacteicornis
GTGGTCCGATCTTAATGAAATTAAAACCGTAATTCAAGAAGCATTAAAATCTGCTATATCTCAAAATTTATAAAAATACGTTGAAAAACAGAGAAGTTAAAATTTTGTTTACATTAATTTCGCCATCATTCCTATGGCAGCTATAGGATATAGTAATCCGATTTCGGTCGTTCCGACATATATACTGCGTGCTAAAGAAATAAGTCTATGCTGAAAATTTCAGCCCGATAGCTCAAAAACTGAGAGACTAGTTCGCGTAGAAACCGACAGACGGACAGACAGACGGACATGGCTAGATCGACTCGGCTGATGATGCTGATCAGGAATATATATACTTTATGGGGTCGGAGATGCCTCCTTCACTGCGTTGCAAACATCTGGTCAAAATTATAATACCCTCTGCAAGGGTATAAAAACGCTCTTTTCCGACTCTTTCTTGGGCTCATAGAAACTTGAATTTTTATAAAAAAGTATCCGAAAACGGTCATATTGCTTACTAGAATGTCCCTTTTCTGAGGGCTTACAGTGAGTCAGAAAAAGAGTCAGATTGGATTATGAAATACTCCACATAAAGTGTGACTGTTTTAAAAGAAAAAACGCTCTTTTCTGACTCTTTTTTGGGCTCATAACGACTCTGAATTCTTATAAAAAAACTATCCGAAAAGTGTCTGATTGCGGTCATATTGGTTGCTGGAATATTCCTTTTCTGAGGGGCTTTTAGTATAATATATGTGTCACAAGAGTCAGACTGGACTCAGAACTAACCCACATAAAGTGTGACCGTTTTCAAAGAAAAAAACGCTCTTTTCTGACACTTTTTTCACTTTTTTATCTTTCGCTCATAAAAAAGCTCATAAAAGGCGATGTCGAGGTCAAGGTCAAGGTCGATGTCGAGGGCGCTTCCGGAGCAGAGGGAGAAGCAGCAGTTCAGGTTGGCAGTGGCACTCGTAGAGGAACCAAGCGTCAGGCAGATCCAGCAGTAGGCGTCATCGATGACTCCAAGAGACCTAGAATTGCAACAGTTCCTGAGCCCGAGCACGAGGGAGAGGCTGCGGTACAAGTGGGACTTCACATATTGGTGGACTCTCTGGAAGGCAGCTGGAACTGACCCTAATGGAGCAAGCCAACGTGGATGGGATCATAGTGCTTCCAGAAGAGGGGCCAGTAAACGTGGATCCTGATGTTTATGCGATGCCATTTCGAAGCCATCGAAGCATCCTCGAGTCTGGCTCAAAACACAAAGTTCTCTCCTTAGAGGACGATGCCAGATTTGCAGAGGCTTGCATAAAGTTCCTAGGTGCTATACCTACAATTAAAAAAATCAATATATCTAAATCTTACTTAAAAACTCTACTCTAATAACATTCATATACCTTCAATTTAAAAAATCTATATAAATCTATATAAAATCTATATATTTCTATGATGATTTCTATGATCCAATTGCTGACTGCAAGGGTATACCAACTTCGATTTACCGAGTTAGCTTTCTTTCTCGTTTTTTATTTGAATGGGTGGAATGGGCGACGGCGTTGCGTTCCGGAGCACTGATTGTCTGCGGCGGGGCCGCCTTGACCATGTCAAACAGCTCCATGTCTCAAAAGCCAAGCGTCAAATAATGGTTGCCGACTTTTTCGCTTTTTTGTGCCATAAAATAAAATAAACGCCACAACGGAGAATAATGGAAATAAATGTTCAACGTCTACAATCTTGGTTACTCGATTTTGTCCAACTTTATTTTGAGAAACACTTTTTGCATTTTGAAAATTGGAATTTTAAAAAAGGAAGAGAGAACGTTATGCCCATCATTGTTCCAAGAAAGTACCTTAATTTTCATATAAAAATTAAAATAAATATTAAATGTTTGATCATCGGATGGTGCTGGAGATTTTGGTTTGGGGGGTTTTTTCATTTTTGCATTTAGGCAAAGTTTCATTTTTTTGTAGACTTCTTTATTGCTTGTTTTTCCATTTTCGGCTTGACTCCGGCCGATCCTCCATGTGCAACATGGCGTTTGCCGTTGCACATGCGACACCTTGTTGTTGAGCGGCAGGATCGGCCGGAGTGTTCATGTGCCAGGCAATTAATACAATATTTGTTTGCCTTTACTGCGTTAATTCTCTTCTGTGCACTAAGTTTAAAGTTGGGCACTTTCTCAGCCCCTCATGGAATTCCGAAATTCAATTATAGACCGTGTTGTTGTGCTTGGTCTTATAATCAAGAATCTGTAAGACGTTTTGCACCTTGACCATCGCGAGAAGCTCATGAACTTCTGAATCTGTCTAATAAGTGCGTTTTGCATCCCCGTCCATTTTATGATATTGAATAGCTTTACCTTTTTTTCAATTCAATTTAATTTTAATTTTATTTTATTTGGCTTGGCGTTGCCACCTAATTTATAGAAAGCTAACTGGAGCTTCGCACCACTTTATGTATCGAGGTCGAATTCATGTCAACTTTCGCGTGTTCCCGAATACATGAAATGGTGTTCATAAAGACACGATTTTCCCAGTAATTGACGAGTAAAGCTAATAGTTTATTTAGCCCGCTGTCCTGTATAAAATAGGCCCGACAGCTTTGAACACTCTATTCTGTAGCATCTTTAACAATTTGTTTTTTTTTATATCAGCGCTGACAATCGTTTCAGGACCATCAACTTGGTTTATACAATCTATTTCAGCGATAAGGCACTTGTGTTTTACCAAATTTGATGTACCATTTGAATATTTAAGAATTCCAAATCTGGTTCTGCATCCCAAAATAACTTTCTCATGCATTACCAACGAAGTACGTTAATATATTTAAAAAATTATATAAAAATACATACGTTGATATTTACATCGACTTAATTTTGTTGACTTAAGTTGTTCATTTTTGCACACGTGCAGGGCTCTGGGTAATTCATATAAAAATTAAAAATCTAAAATGTAACATGGCAAAGTAAATGTAATTAAAATATGTATAACTGCGTTGTTTTTCAATTTTACCAAAATGGATCGATTTGAATGATCCAATTGCAACTGCAAGGGTATATAAACTTCGACTTACCAAAGTTAGCTCCTTTCTTGTTTCAATTTCTTTATTTTAAAGCCAACTTAAGACAGTAAAGGTAAGCGAAAGTAAAACCAGAAGCACGTATGTATATGTGGCAGTGAAAAAGCACTAAGCATATTGAATTTGATCTAAATCTGACAATTTAATTATTTATCACCCTACCTGGTTCAGATGTCATTGTCAATGTAATATCATTGATGTTGCTAAAAAATATTTAACTGGAAGTTTTCTCACAAGATTCTATGCCAATTAGAACAATGTCAATGCAGAGCACAGTCGCCCTTTGGCTAATTCCAATGGTAATCCTGGCAAGCGATGGGCCATCTTATGGATCTCCCGACCTCGAGGTTCCATGGAGCCAGTGGCAGGATAGCAGCGAAAGGGGAGGCCAGAATGAGCAGCGGGACCCGCCGTCGCCAGAGCCACACTACCTTCCCGATACCGATACATTATTCCGGAAGCTAGACGACCTGGAGGGGATCGGGGATAAGCCAGACATTGGAAACTTCCCATCTCCGGGCAGAAGCAAGAGCTACAGCCAGCCCGAAAGTGTGCAAGTAGGGCCCGAGCCCTACATTCCCAGACAGGACACGGGTCAGGAGTTCCTGGACCCAATGGACTTAAAGCTGATGAGTATTTACGATAACGCTGAAGTAAACTCTGCAAGCGATCGGGAATTCAAGCGGATGATGAGCTTACAGCGGGCGACAGATTGGGATGGGAAACCTACGGTGGCTCAGGACAAACTGATTGTCAGCAAGAGGGCCACTGGTGTGCCAAAGACTAAGGCCAAGTTCTTCAAGACTTGTCCCACCTCCACAAGTCGCCCGGTTTCAACTCGTCGCTCAACCACAACCACCCCAGCCAGTCGCTCCTCGATCTTCTGCCTGCCGGATCCCTCACCTTTCCGTCTTGCCACGCCCAAGTCGACACCAGCTCCACCAACGATTCCAACAACGATTCCAACAACGTCTCCACCACCGCCTCCGCCCACTTCGATACCAACTGCCAGTAAAGTCAAGCCCAGCAAACGCCGCAAGAAATCAAAGCTCCTGACCCCGAAAACGGCAAAGATTGTGTTGGAAATTATTTTGACTACCAAGCAGCACGCTCTTGCAGTTTTAAAGAACCTCAACTACCTGGAGATGGAGGTGTTGAGTCAGTCAGCCGACGACTGTCCGCTGCCGGATTCCCAGCTAGCGCATTCCGTGCCAAAGAAGAAGAAGCCTAAGCGATTGGAGAAAAAGCTGAAACCCTCTTCGTGGACGCATTCACAAGCCTTCTTCTTCGGGATACGCCCGGCAAGCCATCGGGAAAGTGTCTCCGACTTGGCGGTGGCTAGGGAGGAGGAGCTTAAGCTGCAGAGGCGGGTGTGGGAGGAGCATAAGCAACAGATGAGGGCCATGCAGTCCAGCAAGCCGAGGAGGTTTCTAATGGCTCCACCGGCGGCCGTTCGACTGGAGGCCATAAAGGAGCCTCAAGTGCCGCAGGAGCCACTGGAGCCCACAAAACCACTCAAACTTCCTCCAAACCAGGACACTTCTGTCGCCGGAGACACTGGGAATCCAGTATATTTGCCAAAAGCTGAAACGAAAGCCATTCGAGAGGAAAACACTCCGTAAAACCACTTTCTATGGTTCATTTGAAGACCAGCTGTTTTTGCTGTATTCATTGTTATTATTTTGAACTAAAATTATTGTTTCGTATGCTGGCGGTTTCTTTTACCATTTAATCTTGCATTTGTTTATTAATGTGTACGAAAGCTATAATAAGCTATTTTCCGCTTTTCTTTACTTCGCTTGCAATTTTACATTTTTAACAGAGAAATAAATTAAAATTAGAACCCGAAATTTAATTGAGAGCGACTTGAGAAAAGGTGGGGTTCAATTTTTCCAATGGATATTTAGGGTGCACGCAATTGTCAAATCTGCCCAAACCCAAAATATAACATTAAATTCACTTTCTAAAATGTTTGACAATATTTTGTTCATTTAAATGGTTTATTTACGACATAATTAATTTAAAAATAAAAAACCTCCGTGTTCCATATTCCACCGTTCCATTTCGACGCTAACTCGCCGACGCTCATTTGACGGATATAATTTTAAAATTATAAATGAACGTGTTTATGTTTGTCCTTTAAAAGAATTCATTTTAATTGATGTTTGATGGTAAACTTATGTATACACATTTTATCTTAAAGTATTATTTAGAAAACATAGTCTGATTATTTATTTAGTTTAAAGGTAAAGCCTAAAACGGGCATCTTTTTAAGACTCTCCGAAGCGAATAGTTTGCAGGTAAATTTGCAAATAAAATTAATTTATGAAACTGTAGAATCCTTAATTTAGCAATTAGAACTTTTTACCCACAGTGGCTTTCTAGTCATTTAGCTGATATTTTCAGCGGCCTCGGGTTCGTTAAATGACTAAGCTTAAAAAAATGTAGATTCAATGGGAACAGCTGCAGGAATTTTTCGTCAAATAGTTATTTAGCTGTAATACCTTAATTACTTAAATATCGCTCGTAAAGTGCAGTGTGATTTTCTGTTCGTCAAAAAAGGCTCGGCTTTGCCCGGCCACACTTAAGACGTTTTGCATCACTTTTAAATCAGTTTAGAACAGTTTATAACTGTATGTATGTATTTATGATTTTTTTTGTCTTACATATTCGCCACCTCTAGTTGTCTGCCTGCACATCTCTGAAAAGACAAAAAATGCTTGGTTCGCTTAGAAATATATGTAGAGATATATATATAGTTGTTATATATAGTTGCTACGATGGGAGTATACTTATAACGCGATTTCATTTCTCATATATGCAGAGTCTTGTGCATATCTCAGTAAGATTTTACTGTTAGTCTCTGTTTAATCAGATATGTAAAAAAAATCATATTAAAGAATTATTGCACGCTCTGCGTGTAAAATCCCAATTCAAATAAAAAACGGCCCTTTTTGAAAATAAAAAATGCCGTGTAGAAATTACATACGCTCAAAAAAATATCTCGATATAAATATTTATTCTGTTATACAAAATATCGATATATTTTCACGACCCCATTTGCCATCTCTAGTAGGCTGCGCGGCAGTGTTCCCAGATCAGGGGTATTCCCCCTAGATTTAGAGGTTTTTTGATGTCCTAGGGGGAATTTTAAGGGGGAAGAATTTGTATGAAGAAAGTTTAGGGGTTTTTTTTGGAACGATTGATTTAAAAATTTTAAGAAAATCTCTATAAAATTGATTTTTTGTATTATAAATCATTATTATTATAAATCACAAACTAAATACTAGTTTCATCGATACCAACATACGACATACGACATATACATTTAAATTTAAAATATAAATTACGATATATAAATTTGTTTGTAAATCCAAATAATAATTGAATAAATAATTCAAAGACCTATTTCATTTTAGCATAAATATATTTGTAAATAGTAATTAATTTAAAATAAATAAATCGATTTTTTTGAGTTTTGATTTCATTACCATATTTTTTAAATTTACCGGGAAGACTGGATTTTTTAGAGGGAAATAATGAATATTTGAGATTTTTTAGGAGGAAAGCAAAATTTTCATCTGGCAACACGGCCAAGTTGGCTGCGCGGCCATTTCTGAATTGTCAAAAAGTTCTCGTTCTGTTGCTACGCACTTTTATTTTGTGTGTGTTTTCCCCCAAGTCTAAAAGGAAAGTTTTCTATTAGGAAGTACTCGTACAATTTTAATATTGTATGGAAAAGTTTGACATATTTGTTAAAGTCGCTGCAAAAGAAAATTAAAGCGAAACTAAGGAAGAATAGAAAAGGCGCATTCGGCGCTTTTATATTTTCCGTTCTCGGAAAACCTAAATTTTGCAGATCTCTCTGCAAATCTCAGTGAAATTTTATTATCTACTGACTTGTCATGTAAGTAATAGAATATTTAAGATGTTTTGCATGCATTGCGTGGGCGTGGAAAGCCAATTCTAGGAAAATAACTGCACTTCATATGTATGTGTGTATGTGAGCAAGGAGACAAAGATTTTGCAATTTTTGCAAGGAAAGCACATAAATACACAAGCAGACAATTTTTGTTTAAAACACCCGACTCAAAACGCAGAACATTGAACATTTGATTCGGCATTTCAGCTGCTGCGCCGCCGCTGTGCTTTGTCTCTGTCTCATTGGCATCGCCGTCTCTCTTATCGTTCTCTTTCTCGCCGACTCTTCGGCGTTCATTTCGCGTTATCTGTGCGCGTTCAGTTTTGCTGCGAATTTTGCACGCTCTGCTCCGCTGTTGCTGTATTTGTGGGTGGCGGTGGGCGCACGCATTCCACACCACTTGAATCATGCTCAATGGGTTAAAAATCTAATGCTTCTCTTTCTCCTGCTCTCCCCGCCAGATTCGTTGAACGATTGCAATGACCACGGAGAAGGAAAAGGCCGTCAAGAATATCGGCACCGTTGTGAGGGCTCTGACAGTGTCCACCAAGCCGCCGGTCACCTTGATGTCCATCCTGAGAGACTACAAGGGACTCGAGGGCGAGCCGCTACCCTTTCGCAAGCTGGGCTATGCGACTGCCGAGGATTTGCTGTTGGCAACGGGCGAGTTCATTATCCGAAGGTTCGGCGATGAGGTAAATTTCATAGCGCCAACTCTAATCATCACAATGTTTCGATTCGATTAGCCTTTCGCTTTCCTAGTTACTTTTAATTGTTGCCAAGATTCTTTGCGAATTACTGCACATCGAAAGTGTCTCCGCCTCCAACGCTCTATTACCCGCTCTCTCAGCCAAACTCGCGCTCTCTTTATCTCACGTGCGCAGCTTTCGCCGAACATTCTCTCCCTCTGCCGGACAGTGTTGGCAGATAAAAAAGCTAAACCTGAAAAATTTGAACGAGATATTTAGGAAATTTCATGAATTTAGCGAAAGTCAAGAAGAAAATCAGTAGATGAATGTCCCAACCATAGAATGCCCCAGGGCTTTTTGACGGCACAAAATAAGACATACTTTTGTTGTAAAAACTACTTTAATCTACTTTAAAAGTCTATTAAGGAAATTCAAATTGTACATACTTGTATTTAATTGCAATCGCTGAAAATACAGTGGACGCACTCTACAATCAATTTGTAATTGATTTCAAATGTGACAGTTACCAGACTATTAAAGCCAATTAGATATATTATGTTAGTTCTTCTTCTAGTAATGTTTAACTAGATCTAATATTCTATTATAATTAAAATTTGCTAAATTATGAAATATATTCCGGCTTGGCTTCCATCCGTTTGCTTCGTGGCTGCATCTCTTGGATGCTCGACATACTTTTGTTGTAAAAACTACTTTAATCTACTTTAAAAGTCTATTAAGGAAAACAAAAATATTTTTCCCTATTTAATTTGCGTTTGGAGTAGAATGCCGAAAATATTCAAATCTCTACTTAGTTTTCTCTGATTTTTGGGCATTTAATTTCTTTAAGTTAGACAGAAAAATAGTTAGATCGGCTTAATATATCCGAGGATAGCTACATTAAGCAAAAGAAAAGTAGTTAGACTTAACTGGAAAGTAGCCAAGCCGACATCACCACCTCTGACAGGCGAGCTTTTGGCGAGCGTGCGCTTCAGCGGCGCGCTTTCAGTTTGTTTCGCTGGCTGAACGCGTGCGGTGAGCCGCTGCTGCTGCGCTCGCTTCTCTTCCCGCTCGCTCTCTCTCTCTGTCTGTTGCCTCGCCCCCGTCTCCGTGAAAGGGGCTGCTGCCACCCAAGGGGCAACGTGTCAACAGCGTCTTCTTCTATGCATCTTCGCCGTCAAAAGTGTAAACAATGGGTCTTACTTAGTCTAGTCTAGTTTTCTCGCGGGCCGTGGCTTTCCTTGAGCTTTGCTTTTCCTTTCTCCCCCGATTCGTGCTGATTAAGCGCTGCTATAAATGCAGCCGAAAACAAAAACAAAAAAGAGTGTAGTAACACGAAAATCGAAAATGCCAGCAATTTAAACTTTTATTTCGCGTGCGACTGTGTGAGTCGGTGTGATTGCATGGTGAAAGTGAACGAATGGCGTTTCCTCCTGTCTCCGACCATCATCCATCTCCACTCATGGCTACACTTGAACTTTTTGCATTGTTCTTAATGTAAAGTCTATTTTCGCCTTGCACTGCACCTGGCGTTCGCTCACCTGTGGGCGAGTGTGGGCGGCGCTTCCGGCCTGAATGCATATTGCAATGCCAAATCGATAATCGAGCATCCAAGAGATGCAGCCACGAAGCAAACGGATGGAAGCTAAGCAGGAATTATTATAGATCTAGCAAATTTTAATTATAATAGATTAAGGTGATGCTTTGGCACACGACCTGATCTAGTTAATCATTATTAGTAGAACTCCTAACATAATATGTCTAATTGGCTTTAATAGTCTTGGAACTGTCACATTTAAGATCAATAACAAATTGATTGTAGAGTGCGGGCACTGTATTTTCAGCGATTGCAATTAAATATGTACAATCCGAGTCAAGCGCCCTCTCTCTGCACTATTATCACGTCTTGGGCTTCAATGCCCTGCCCATATCCAGACCCCATTGCTCCATTGGAGCTGTGACCCTATAAAGATCGCAGCGCTGAAACGCAGCTCAGGCTGAATCACTCGACGTAAACAAAATTATAGCTTCAAAAGTGCTCCGATTTCTAAACATTGCCGCAGCACTTGAGTAAACCCAACAACAGGCTGGGCTGTGAAATAGCTCGGTGTGCAGTTTAATGTGCCATATTGGATTACCAAAAGAGTTGTCCAAGCGGATCAGCTTTCCCTTCCATAATCATAATCAAACTCGAAACGTGGCAGAGCTTTAAGGAAATGGATCTTTTCTCAGAAACATAAAATAACAATTGTATTATGACCATTTCTAGATTCTATAAATAATAGTAAAAACACCATATGTTTGGAATCCCTTCTCTTATCAGATTTAACAAATTAATTTATACATTTTCTTTTCCCAATGCAGGTCATCATTACCGCAAAGTATAATGCCAAGACCGAGCACATAGCGTCTATGGTCCGAGAGCAAAAGAGCACCAAGAGTAAGCCTGCCAAGTTTAAAAGTAACTACTCTCCAAACTACGGCTATAACAACAACAACAACAACAAGTATCAGAGCAACTACCAGCAGCAGCAGCAGTACCGTCGCCCAGCGCCGCAGCAGCAACATTATCATCATCCGCCGCAGCAGCAGTCGTACTATGCACCTCCACCCAATTCAGCGCAACTTTTAAGCCAAGAACTGAACCGTGTGCGCCAGCAGCAGGAGAATCAGTTAAACGCCCAGCGACGCTTTGAGGAGAGCCGTCAGATCCAGCAGAGCCAGCTAGACCAGTTGAAGAGCGATTTAATCCGGCAAAAGGCCAATCTAGAGAAGGAACTCAAGGATCGCATAGCTCAGGAGCTGCAGACTCGGATCAATACAGAGCTGCAGGCAAGGATCGATAAGGAGGTTGAGGCGCGCCTTGAGAAGCAGCTGGAGGCTTTTAAGAAGCAACAAGAGCGTGAACTCAAAGCACAAGCGGGAAGATTGGAAAAACTAAAAGAGAACCTTAAGTTTAAGGAGTGGCAGGAGCAGGAGCGGACAAAGGCAAAGAGTAATAAAGAGGTTGGTGCGAAAGAGGATAGTAAGAAGGAGGATATTTCGGAAAAAGATAGTGCGAAAGAGGATAGCAAGAAAGAGGATATTACGGAAAAAGATAGCACGAAAGAGGATAGTAAGAAAGAGGATATTACGGAAAAAGATAGTACGAAATCGAAACCCAAAGAGCAGGAACGGAACGGGTTAACTCGCGAGCAGGAGATGGAGAAGGATCGAGCTCCAAAACCCCGAGCACCTGCACCTGCACCCACGCGTGCGTCACTGATGGACAAGGAGACGATCCTGATCACAATCCAGAACGATAAGAACGCACTCGCCATGAACGGTCATAGTCAAAGCCGCGTTCAGACCAATGGGCAGGCCAAACAGAACGGAGGCAACCCGCCGCTGCGAGCCATATTGGGCAATAGTGCATCTCAGCGTCCGTTCGCACCAGGTGCGGATGCCGATGCCACCCGCTTTAAGCGTACGCTGCATCCGCGTGTGCCTCACACAGGGCAGGTGCGCTCCCCTGCCGTCTCCGTGAACGATAGACTTAAACTTAAAGCGCCACCACAGGCTCCGACACCGACAGTGAGTCCCCTCACGCCACCACACACGCCGGAAAACGCTAAACCCAAAGTATCGCCGCAGTCTGAGGATGTGCTGAGAGTGACGAGCAGTGTGCCGAAGAGTAATAGCTGCACGCCGAATTCCAGTAAGGCCGTGAACTTCAAGTTCGATCCGAAGTACGACGCTATTTCGCTGTTGAATATGTACTGCGCAGCCCTTGGGCTGGAGAAGCCAACGTTCACTTGCTTCGGTTCGCCGCCACAACTGCATTGCTCCGTGCGGATCGAGGGCGACGTGTACAGCAGCTATCCCGGGGAGTTTGTGAACGAGGAGATGGCCCGCCTGCGCACCGCTGAGATTGCCGTTCAGCGCATCCAGCACGCCCAGTCGCGCAGGGAGCTCTCCGTGTGCACCGTCAACGATGAGGAGTTCGTCGAGGGACTGTATCAGGAGTTGCTGAAGTATCCGCACGGCATTCTGGGTCACAAGCTAGAGGATTGGTATGGCAAGACCTTCGGGCATCACCTGCCCAGCCACTGGTACGATCTGATCATCGAGTCGAACAAGATTCGCGTGGAGCACGGCATTAATCCGCGGATCATTCTGTTCGCCAACGATCCTGGATCCCCGGAGCCGATTCGCATCAACACGCCCACCAAAATGCCGGAGCTGGCGCTGCCGTGGCACTTAAACGGCAGTGGATCGACCGATTGGATGATGTATATTAGCCACTGCAACTCCACGAATGAGGTTTGGGCCCAACTGATCGATCAGTTGGCCAACTTGCAGGAGTTGAAAACGCACATGAGCCGGTACATGGCAGTGCCCCACTTTCGCCAGCAGGTGCTCGATCCACACGTGCAGGAGCTCTACCTGGTGGAGATCCGGGATGGCTGGCACCGTGTTCGGGTGATCTCCGTGGATGCGGAGCAGCGCACATGTCGGTGCCACTTTGTGGACTTTGGGGACGTCGCGGTCTTCTCGTTCGAGGAGCTGTTTCAGTGCGCCACCCAATTCCTCGTCCTACCGGCTCAAGGTATTTGCCTCAGTATGTACGCACTGGACAAGTTCAGGGATCATCCGCACGCCCAGCGTGTGCTGATGTCCGAACTGGTAGGCCACACGGTGGTGGTCCGCTTAGTCACCAGCCAGAGCAAGTACTTCGAACAGGGCGGTGCTGCGCAGGGCATAGTGGGAAAGGGCAAGCGACAGGCATGTCTGGCGGTCACTCTGTACGATACATCCACGGCCGAGGACATCCATCTGAATGACCTGGTGGCCAGTAGGATCATTGAGAGTACGCCGGCGCCCACACTCAACGGCGAACAGCATATCGGTAAAACCACTCCAGTTCTTGTGACGCACATCACCGAGGACGGCGATCTAATGGTGCTGCTCCGAAACGACGACCTGAAGTTCGTGGAACGCAGCATTGCCACCACAGTGGCAGATCTGGGAGAGCAGGACCGCGTACGCTACTCTGATCTGCTCCATGATCGGCATGTCTTCGTCTGTGACGAGTCTGCTGGGGGCCTGAAGCAGTGGTATCGCGGACGACTGGTGGCCAAACCCGAGAACCCCGAGGAGGAGACCTTCGACATCTACTACGTGGATGACGGACGGCAGCGCAAGACGCACATTTCAAACATTTACCGCCTGGAGGCCAACAACCGAGCTCTGGCCTCGTACCCGCCGCAGGCGCTGGCTGTTCGTCTGCACGACGTTCCCGAGATTGCGGGACAGATGCTGGGACGCCTGCGTGGTCTGATGCCGTCGCGCAGCGAAGCTCTGGTAGGTCCACTTGCATTGCATTTGCATTTTTCTGAATTGCATTCTCATTATCCTCATTCATCCTTAGCTCAAAGTGGTGGCCCAGGGCGGTACAAAGCCCTTGGTTAACATCTTCATCCGCGGCCAGGATCCGGAATCCATGTACATGTGTGTGAACATCGGCCTTCGGATGGAGTTCGAGATTCAGAGGTAGGTGTCACATTAAGATTTCTGTGTAACCTGTCCACTCATTCTTATCATTATGGTCATTGTCAATAATTCTCATCCTCACAAAGCCTCTAACCCACCGACATCTAAAACGATCCTCTGGTTAATGCTAAGTTTCTATTAGTGCTTTCGATAAACTGGAGCTGACTTGCTAACGAAAACAAAATTCTTCGATAAAGAACCTACTGTAAGCTAACCATAAGTCATTCACATCTTTGTATATAATCGACCAAATATAATCATGAGTTGCCGCATAACTACCATGTAAGCCGAAGAGAGCAAACGTGTTTTTCATACCTTCCTTCCAACCGCAATTCCTGCTCCTTATCCCTGCTCCCCAACACCCCGAACCTGCAGCACCTCTCGTCCGGATTCCCTGGATGATCTGCACTTGAATGCCACCAGCATCCAGCTGCCGAGACGCGGCAGCTTCAGTTCCGTGATCTCCAGCCAGAGCAGCGGAAGCGACCTTGTCGTCTCAACTCCGCCAGCGACGCCACAAAGATCAGGAGCCACAACATTTTCAACGCTTCTACTCAAGGATTACGAGGCCATTCCGGCCGTGGGAGCCTATTTCGAAGTGCGCGTGGCCCTCTCCATAAACCCAGGACACTTTGCGGTGAGTTCAGGCAGCCTGTAACCGCCGAATTGGTTCTAGTTTCATTCTTAAATCGGGCTGCAGGTGCAACCTTACAAGTGCTACAATCAGCTGCAGTGCTTGATGAAGGATCTGCAGGAATATTGCAAGGGAACGGCCGCCAAGGGAGTCCAGCCCTCCCAATTGGCCATCGGAGAGGCCTATGCTGCTCCCGACAGTGAAGGCGTTTACCATCGGTGAGGTCATAACCTGGCACGGATTACAATGATTAAAATACAATCAATTGTCTTGCAGCGTTAATATTCGCAAGATTTACGATGAGATTATTCATGTGCGCTTCGTGGACGTGGGCGACGACGGAGTGGTGGCCTGTGATCAGCTGAAAACACTCCCACCGGAACTGAGAAAGCTGCCCAAGATGGCGCTGCCAGCTCAATTATATGGTAGAAGAAGCTCTTACAAAGCCCCACTCTTCCAATTTTCATACTTATCTCTCCCTTGCAGGCATTCAACTGGCAGATGTGGTATGGAGCCAGGAGAACTGTGTCCGCTTCCGCAAGCTAACGCTGGGCCGGATGTTCATCGGTATTGTGCGGGGCCTGCACAAGCACAAGGACGAGACGCGAGCGCTGTGCCTGGAGCTGGTGGACACCTCCACTCCGCAGGATATTAAGCTGCACGAGACTCTCATTAGCGAGAATCACGCCCAGCCGGAAACAAAGGAAGTCTGAGTTGGGTTCAGCTAAATTTGTTCATGTTTATGTTTGCTTAGTCATAGTCTTATCCTAAGTGCATATAATTTATTATGACGATACATTCCGCCAGAAGGAAAACATAATTACTCTGCAGTGCAAAGCGCAACAATAAACTAAGAATTTTGCTATCGAGAGAACGGGTGCACCTGGTTCGCCGCCTTTATGTTTGTCTTCACCGCCGAGGGTGCCTTGCCCAGCTGCTGCTGAACGTTGCCCGGGCTCATGGCGGGTCCGCCCATGGGCGAGGGTGCCCGGATCGAGGGCGGGACCATCATGCCCGGCCCAGGTCCGTAGTTGGTTAGCTTCAGGCCCTTGCCCATGCCCACGGCGGCGACGAGCAGCTGTGTGTCCGCCATGCTGCTCGTCTGCTGGATGCCGGTGCGCGAAGAGCTTTCCATCTCCCAATCCTCGCGCACCTTGCTCACCATGTCCAGGACGTGCGAGACGACCTTGTTGTACTGCGTGACCTGTTTCATGGCCGCGTCATTGGTGAGGTTAGCAGCCTTCTGCTCGTTCTGCTGCATCTTCTGCTCAGTGATTGGATCCGGCCGGGTCCGCAGATAGTCCGGGACAATGTCGTGCGAGAAGACCGGCACCCGGCCCTCGGTGATATTGATCAGCGTGTCGTCCCGATCCATGGACACCAGCAGGGGCAGGACTGTGCGATTCCTTAGCGGTGGGCACTGCTCCTTCGCCAGGATTTTGGTAAGTCCCGTGAGGTGACTGGAAATAATCGCAAAGTTGTCCAGGAACGTTGGCCAGTTGATGGTCTCGTACTCCATTTCTAGTTTTTGGATCATGGAGAGCACGGCCAGTTTGAGGTCGTTTAAGCGCTGGAGGACGGTATCCAGCGTCATCTCGAATAGCTTTTCATCCCGCTGCATTTTCTTGTTTTTCGTAATTAGTTATTAATTGTAATTTTGTATTATTTGACAGAATTCACGGTAGTGGGACCATGCGGCATCTGGTTGATGGCCATTCGGTATTTTCCAAGCACGACAAAATACTGCACCGAGAACTAGTATTAAACTATCGAGTAACGACTATCGTACAATATTCATTGCTGTTAAAATTGTGATGGTAAAGTGTAAGTGTTGGCTTAAATATATAAAGGAGAACTAAAAATAAACAAATAGTCAATCCTTTTCTATATACTAATTTTAAATAATCTTTAAATTGATAAATTATTATATAAATTCATTCTATGTCATTTTTTTCTGACCAAAAAAAGCTGGATTGACAAAATAAAAGAGCTAAAAAAAATCGGAATTCCAGGAAGAAAAGGCTAAGGAAAAAGCTGATTTTTTAAACATTATTTTTTAAAGAAAATAAACAAGAAATGGAAAGAGACACATCCAAAATGAAAACAAATTAAATACATAGATATTTTATATTAAATAGTAGTAACGGGTAGTTGAACTTAGGTCACTCTATGTTCGATGTATGGGAAGCGCTCTCCTGATAAGTGCAATTTACAAAGTCTGTGAAAACGATTACTCAAAATCTACTTGACTAATCGCTTCTACAACTAATTCTCCAGGTATCACCGTCGCGGTTTTTTTAATTTTATTTTTTATTTAACAATTAAACTTTTTTTAGTCAGGAATTAAATTTTTGTTTTCAAACTTTCATGAAAAATCGAAAAAAAAAAAATTTAAAAACTCTACGGTGTTACCTCCGGACAATTATCCTTTAACTAATGCGATATTGGTAAATTCGATATAGGTAAATATGGATACTGTTCGAAAGAAATACATTTTTACCATTTCAACCGTCAAACTCATTTAAAACAGCATTTAAAATGTAGTAAAAGTAAAATAAAAAAAACGGTTTAATTTTCTAAAAAATCTGAAATTCCCGCTGCCCGCTGTTTTAAAATTTTTCCCGCAATCACACCTCAAAAGAGCCGAATTTGACGGGAAAAAAGCGGAAATGGCATCACTGATCCGGAAGGTTGAACGCGGTATTTTTCTTGTGATATAAGGGTATTTTCCTTCTGGCCACATACGGTCTGACTAACATGGCCGCCGCAAGTCCATGAAAAAGAAAAAATTCTTCGCCGTGTTTTTTGCCACCAATTCCACACAAAATCTCTATAAGCGTGCACGCAAACGTTGCCAAATGTAAGCAAATTAGTTTAGTGTCTGTTTACGTCGTTTACACAATCGCCAGAGCTTAAAATCGGTCTTTTAATGCTGTCGTCGGGAGTCTCTCTTTGTCTCACTCTGTCTCCCTCGGTCGATCGCCCTGAGTTCCTCTCTCGTGCTGACAAAGCAAATTAATTGGTGTTGGTGTGTGTGTGTTAATGTGCGTGAAGCAGAAAAATGGAAGAGGAAGAAAAAGAAGCAAATGTGAAACAATCGTGCAAGCGCCGGTTGGATATATCCTGCTCTCTCGCCCGACTTGGATCCGGATCTGCCTATCTTAGGTCGTTTCCCCCCGCGCCGCGTAATGGGTTGAATGCGCGCATTCCCCTTGCTCTCCTGGCAGCCGGAACGTGTCCGGTTCACTCTGCGTTTCCAGCTCTCTCAATCCCCCCGCTCTTCGCATCTCTGGAAGCTGCCCCGCGCTCGGACACTCAAAGACTCGCTCCTGCATCTCTCTCTTTCTCTCTATCACCCTCCCTCTATGTTGCTGATGTTGATGTTGTTCTTTTTTGTTGTTGGCCATTTCTAATGCTCTCTTACATGTTTCTATATATCAATTGTAATATATTTGCAGCTTGTGTGTATGTTTTTGAAATGGTAAAGTGTGTTGTCGCGTAAATACGGGTAATAAACACGAAAACACGCCTGGGCAATAAACGTGCGCGATTGTTGCCAGGCCGAAATCCCCGAATCCCGAGTCCCGTATCCGCAAACCGCGATGGCGTCGCGCAGGCGCGCCGAACTGAATCCCAAACTGCACATGGACAGGCAGCCGACGGCTGCCCGCATAACAGGTACCTGAATTCCACCATTCCACCACCAAGCAGCAACTACTAGACCTAGAACTTGGGTTGGCGAATGCGCCTACACATACATATCTCGACGGGATTAGCGATCAGCGATTTGCGATTCGCGCTTAGCCCTGTCCGAAGGACCCTAATAAATACACAACAAAAGGGCTTCCCGGAAAAGCGGATCGGATCGAGGCGAAACGCAGGCGATGCCAAAACCGTAGCTGACCTCTCTCCCATCTCACCTTGCAGATCCATCATTACCCGCCGGCAAGCGACGCGAGATCGACAACGTTATGAAGAAGGCTCGCGCCAACACCACCAACGACTACTGGGACAAGAAGCTGATCGAGGCCGAGGAGAAGGACCCGAATCGCTGGCGACACACCGGCTACAAGAAGATGTACATCCAGGGCGAGAGCAGCTCCGGCGAGAGCGATCGCGATCGCGATCGAGACCGCGACCGTGATCGTGAGCGCGAAGGTCGCGACCTTCGTGAGGGTCGCGAGGGCCGGGATGCCCGCGAGGGAGGAGCGCCCCCCTACGGCCGCTATCCGCCAGCTGGAGGCGGAGGACCTCCGCCCGGGCCGCCGCCACCGCGCTATGGCCGCTCCCGTTCGCCGCACTCGCGTAGCCGTTCCCGTCTGCGCAAGTCGCCGCCGCTGTCACCGCCACCGCGTCGTCGGTCGCCGCCGATGGCCATGCACGGCTTGGAGCGTCGCGGCGGACCGCGCTCGCCGCCGATGCCGCGATCGCCTAACAGCCACGACGCCATGATGCGTCGGCCGGGCAATGGCCACGGACGGCCACGGTCGCCGCCGGAACCGAGCAGCGGCTCCTCCTCGTCGCTACGACGAAAGCCGAACGCGTCGCGCTCTCCGCTGGGCCGTCGACGGTCGCCGCCTTTGCCACCACCGTCGTCGTCGGGCATGGAAAAGCGAGGCGGCGTCACCCACATTCTGCCGCGTTCCAAGCGACCGCCATCGCCGCCGCCAAGGGTGAGTAGCCAAGACCCAGATTATGCCCTTAAAGATGGACTAATCTTTCGTACCTCTCTGTCGTTCAGCACTCGATGCGTTCGCGATCAAACAGCTCGATGAGCAGCAGCTCGGATGACTCCTGCTCCCTTTGCTCGCCCAGCCATCGACATAGATCTCGGTAAGTCAGACAAAAAACCTGGAATTTCCACTTTACTTTAATGAAGCCTTCCTCCTCTTTGCAGATCTCGTGGTCCGCGCTCGCCGCCACCCAAGCCACGTGGCCATTATCGTGCGGGGGCGCCGCCGCCCCCTCCGTCGGATTCACATGGCCGCATCCATGGTCGCCCAAGTACCCCACCGCCCGTGCGCGGAGGTGGTGGCAGTTCGGTATCCGCAATGGAAAAGTATCGTCAGGCGAAAATGCGTCACATCAGTCATGAACGCGGCTCCTCGTCGGATGCCCACATGAAGATCGCGCGGTCGTCTCGCCACTCGCCGCCGCCGGAAGATCCGCGTCTCAAGCACCGCCCTCCAGAGCCACCAGAGCCGGCAGCAGCGCCAGCCGGAGCGCCCGCGGCGCAGGCCAAAAAGAAAAAGAAGGAGAAGGAGGTGGGTATTATACTTTAGTACTTCAGTATTTACGAGTATTTATTTCGTATGTATTAAATCCCATATTCTTTTTCACCAGATGAGGCCACGCATTAAAATTGAAGGTGAGAAACGCAAAAAACATCCGAGCGGGACGGCCAGTGGAGCCAACGCGGCGAACTCCTCCTCCGATTCGGACGACTCGGGCGATTCGAGCGACGAGGTGGGCTCGCTGCCCACTTTCTCGGCCACGACGCGTTTGACGCTCTCAGAGCGTTTCGGAAAAATGGCGCAGTGGAGCATCGATCGCAGCAACATGGAAAACATGCGCATCACCAAAGACTCCGCCGGTGGGGCCCTCAAGGTAATGATCGAAGAGGGCCTGGAGTCGCCGCCGCGTCGTTACTCGTACTCGCCGGCGCCGGCCGGGCACTTCCCGGAGGAGTTGGCCACCACAGCACCGTCGGGCATGCTGTCGTGGGACGATGTGCGCGTCCGTTACGAATACTACAAGAGTCGTGGTTATCTAAGGGATCTGGATCTAAAGGTACATTAGTTGGTGATTTTACAAATTCCAAGAAGATAAACTAACGCTGGATTGCTTTCTTTTACAGGACTATATAAAGTGGGAAGAGTGGTGGTATAAGTACCAGGAGTGGTTGAAACAGGAACGTTACTATGAGTACTGGGATCGCAGCCAGCAATTGCGTAGACGGCGCAAGAAGCTGCCGGTTACTCAACGTCTAAACTAACAGCCTTTTCTCATCGTCCCAATCATTTCATTCCCCCTTCCCCTTCCTAATTTCCTCACCCTCAATATAAACTCATTTATTACTCGATCTACTTTTCTTTCTATTGTGTTGTATCTCAATAATTATCCCCATACCCTGAAGTCCCTTTTGTACATTTTAAATGTATGAAACTGCATTTGTCTGCTTATGTATTTGATAACTAATTACAATTATCGGACAAGCTCTGACGGTCGGGGTGGATTGCTGGCCCCTGATCCTCTGCTTGTGGCATAGGAACTACATTAACACTGAACTTTGTAAGTTTTGTTGTGTGTGCGTGTTGTTCGGTACAACGCAGGCACCCAGACATTTGTAAACGCATTAAATAACAGTCACTATAAAAACAGAGTGTTTTCTTGGGCGGTCATAATGTGGAAAATCAGAATTAAAATTTATATTGAAATTTCGGCATTGTTACGAAAGTTTTTAGAAGTTGAAGACCAAGATCTGAATAAGCAGATAGCATGGCTGTGAAAACAACATCGATGTTTTGGCAGGATAAATGGGCAAAGTCTGAAATTCTGATGGACATAGAAATACTAGCAATACGCCAGCGGCTTCCTCCGCTGTAAAAACAATATCCCTTAAGGAAAGTATTATGGGGTCCACTCTAGGAATGGCATACTGCACTGCCAAAATGTAGTAATAAATATTAAATAATAAACAAATAAATAAATAGATAATTATCTATTAATTATAATTTAATAATAAATAATAAAATAATAGAAAAATAATCAAAAATTTAAATAAAATTATTGTTTCCGTTGCACCAATGTATTTTATCTAAAATGAGACACAGAGCATCGAAGTGTGCGCCTTTCAATCCTGGGTTACTTTTGGCTGTGTTTGTATTTCATTATTATTTACTTATTCATAAATATGTTATTATTATTCATAAATAAACGTATTAAATTGAAAAGTTTGACTGTAAACAATCGATTGTCATTTGTTTGCTTGGTTCTCGGGTAACTAACTACCTAAACCTTATGCTTTTTGTTTTTGGTTATTACAAATAAAAGTAAGTAAAATAACTAAAACAGAAAACAAGACAGAAAGCTAACTTCAGTAAACCCTTGCAGTCTGCAATTGGATCATTAAACATTGATCCATTTTAGTAATGTTGAAAAATACCGAATTTTGTAAATTTTACATTTTACATGTAGAATTTTACATTTTCATATAAATCGCCCGATCGCTTCTATGGCAGCTATATGATATAGTTGTCCGATCTTAATAACATAACGAGAAAGAAAGCTAACTTCGGTAAACCGAAGTTGGTATACCCTTGCAGTCTGCAATTGGATCATTGAAAATCGACCCATTTAAGTAATGTTGAAAAAACATCGTATTTTGTACATTTTACATTTTACATGTAGAATTTTACATTTTCATATAAATCGACCGATCGCTTCTATGACAGCTATATGATATAGTGGTCCGATTTTAATGAAATGAAAACCGTAATTCTAGAACCATAAAAAACTGCTATATCTCAAAATTCATAGAAATACGTTGAAAAACAGAGAAGTTAAAATTTTTTTTACATTAATTTCACCATCATTCCTATGGCAGCTATAGGATATAGTAGTCCGATTTCGATCGTTCCGACATATATACTGCGTGCTAAAGAAATAAGACTATGCTG
>VNKF01009842.1:0-36607 GCA_008044355.1 Drosophila lacteicornis
GATCAAGAATATATATACTTTATGGGGTCGGAGATGCCTCCTTCACTGCGTTGCAAACATCTGTTCAAAATTATAATACCCTCTGCAAGGGTATAAAAATACAATTGAAACTGCAAGAGTATACAAACTATACTATTGAGTGTACATTTGATATTATGAAGTATAAAATCTATACTAAGCTCATTATATCGCTTGAATATATTTTTAAGACAACGCGTAGAAACGATAATTTTTTTTTCGGTGTAGAGAGAATAATGGTTATGACTCCTCTCTAATTTACCCTTTTTGATATTTCTCAAAATTGTAACCTCAGATTTAAATATTACCTATTATTTAATACCGTTCCCTTTCCTATTAAATAGATTCATATGCTTGGCGCGCAAAGACAACCTTTCGATACACAAGCTTTGGAATTTCCAGACATTATTTACCATTTACCGGCAGTTATTTGTCAATGCTGGGAGTTGGAAATTGCTGGCCCCCACGGTCAAGTGAGCGCCAAGTAGAAAGAAGCAGGCGACGGCGGGCTTAATTATCGAATGTTGTTTCTTTAATTGTCTCGAAATCGGAAGCTTACAACTAGTCAACACAAACTTACGAAACTTCTCGCTATGTTACACTATGCCTAGGGGTAATACTAGGTGGTAGGTAGACCTAACCTAATGCTAGTTAAATATAATACGTGTGGTGCGGGATAAATTCGCTGCAGATCTGGTTTTGGGGACGACGCGGTCGTCTGTCCGGGCGTCCTACTTGCCCACCTCCTTCCAGTGGACGATGGCGCGCTGCTCGTCCGGCGCATCGCCGAAGGGACGGCTGCCGTCGGACTGCACGTACTCGTTCACTTGGAAATTGAGGAGCGTCTTGTAGTGGTAGACGTCGGCCAGCTGTTGCGTCAGGGGGCTGGTGTTGGTGGTGAAGATGCCGGCGAACTGCTTCTCGCGGGCCACACGCAGCACCTCGTGCTCCATGAAGTGCATGCAGGCGATGTTCTCGCGGGGATTCAGTTTCTCGGCGGTGCCCATCATGAACGAGTGTAGGATCTGGTTCAGGCCCTTGGGCAGATAGTTGTCGCTGTACGGATTTGCAAATTAGTAAACAGTCTGAAAGTTTGGGACAAATCTGAGGGGTAACTCACCGAATGGGACCTTCGCAGAACTCAAGGAACTCGAAGACAATGAGCAGCTTGGACTTGATGTCCACCTCGGGCTCGTTTCGGGCATCAAAGTTCAGGGCTGTGCCAATGATGCGATCAGTGTTGCGATCGTAGATGACAAAGCTTAGGTCCCGCTCCACCAACACGTTCCAGATGTCCTGAGGGAGGATACAAGAGGATGTAATTAAAGGTTACTAATAGTAGGTTTCTGTTACTGAAGACTTACATTGAGAATATCGCTGTAATCGGTTCGGAGCACGCCGGGCTTGAGCCATTGCTCCAGGTCCGCCTTGTTGTAAAAGCTGGCCACGATTATGCTGCAAGGGGAATCACAGGATTTGTATATGGAGTTCCTTTAAGATATTCAGCCCCTTAAATTACTTACTCGATGACTTCCTGGCGGTGCTCCAGGCGCAAGGGCACCGCTTCCATCTTCAGATGCGGACAGGCATTCAGGGACTCCTCCTCCAACTGCACGGCATCATGGTTGGCCGCCATTTTCTCAATGATCTCGCCCAGATTCTTGGCCGCTATAAACTCGGATATGCCAATGTTGTAGCCCTTCTCGCGCAGCAGGGTCACCGTGAAGATGGAGTTCAGCGAGTTGCCGCCGAGCTCGTAGAAGTTGCTGTGCGGAGCCAAGGTGGCCCTGGTGGAGCGGCCAATCACTCCGCCCACTGTCTCGAAGAGATCGCGAGCCGTGAGCTTCAGTTCCTCGGGAACTTGGGAGTAATCAAAGTCCAGGACAATGCTGGAGTCGCCCTCGTTGTTGTTGGCCGTCTCATAGGACTTGAGCAGCGCCTGACGGTCCACCTTGCCATTGACCAGCAGTGGTACATGCTCCAGGATGACCACCTGGGGCGTCATGTAGTCGGCCAGCTTATCCTTGAGGCGCGCCTCCATCTGCATCTCCGTTACCATCGGAGCATCGTCGCGCAGCTTGACAAAGGCCAGGATGGCCTGGTCGACCTGCCCGGCATGGTAGCACAGCACTATGGCCTTCTCCACCAGCGGCAGCTCGGCCACGTTCTTCTCCACCTCGGAGAGATCGACGCGGTGTCCCCGGATCTTCACCTGAGAGTCCGTGCGGCCCTCGTACATGATGCTGCCGTTCTTCAGGGATCCGTAGTCTCCGGTGCGATACAAACGGGCATATTCTGGGGAGACGAAGTTCAAGTTTATTGAGGGAATTTAGGGTAAGTTATTCCAATTAAAGTAAAATTTAAATACTATTAAAATTTATAAGAAGAACTAAGAAGCACTTACTCTTCTCCACGGCCAGTGGATTCTCCAGGAAGCGCTCTGGATCGCGCCCGTTGACATAGCCAGCGGCCAAGTTGAGTCCCGAAGCAAAGATCTCTCCGATCTCGCCGTTCTTCACGGGACGATAGTCGGCATCCAGCAGATATACCACAGTATTGGACACGGGAATGCCTAAAAGAGGACCGCACATGGCTTAGATGGAACCGAGGAAGCTAAGGATCTAGAGCTAATCTCACCGATGGGCACATTGTCATAGAGACTCAGCTGCTTCTTGCTCTCGCACGTAAAGTAGGTGACATCGCCCATTACCTCCGTGGAGCCGTAGAAGTTGTACAGCCGGTGCACGCCCTCGTCGAAGTAGTCGAAGAAGCTGCTGGCCAGAGACACGGACAGGGGCTCGCCGGAGCACACCCAGATCTGGAGGTTGTACAGCAGCTTCTGTGCTGCTCCGCCGCCCTCCATCTTGAGGTACATGAGCAGCGATCGCAGGAGCGTGGGCACCAGCACCAAGCGCCTAATCTTGTACCGCTCCAGCAGGGCCACCAGTCGCTGCGGATCCTTGGTCACGGCCTTGGGCACCACGAGAATGGCCAGGCCGCACATCAGCGGACCCCAGAGCTCGGCTATCGAGTCCACGAAGGTCAGGGCCGTCTTGAAGACGCTCACCGCCTCGTTGGTCGTATACGGAAAGGTTGCCCACTGCCACTGGAGGCGGTTCAGGATGCTCTCATGTGGCAGCCGCACGCCCTTGGGCACACCCGTGCTGCCCGAGGTGTAGAGCACGATGGCGATGTGGTCATTGCCGCCGCGCAACATCTCTTCCGAGAGCAGATTGGAGCCGGGCAGCTGCATGGACTTGGCATACAGCTCCGTGGCGGAGAGCGTGGGAGTGCCCTGGAAGCGACCAGCATCGATGTCGTCGTCGCGTACCACCAGCGTCGGCTTCGCCTCCAGCAGGATGTGATGGATGCGGTTCGCCGGGAAGCTGGGATCGATGGGCAGGTAGGCGCCACCCGCCTTCCAGATGGCCAGCAGGGTGGTGACCAGCCCCTCCGACGGCTGCATGCACACGGCCACGATGAAGTCTCCGTCGCTGTTGGGCTGCAAGAAGCGTCCGTGGGTCTCGGCCACCAGGAGACGGGCTGCCCGATTGGCCCGCTCGTTCATCTGGCGGTAGCTGCTCTGGCTGGGCGCCATTCCGTGTCCCGGTCCCTCCGGCTGATAGATGAGAGCCACCTTGTCGGCATGCCGCAGCTGCTGCTCCTCGAAGATGCGGTGCAGAGCTCGGGGCACGAAGTCCTGCTGCAGACCCTTGACAATCGACAACTGTGGCAGGGAACCCATCTTGCAATTGAGTTACCTGCAATTAAAAGTACAAATTATCATTTAAATGAGGCACTATCACTCAGAGATTCTCTAAATTACATCTTTCCAACGGGTTATTACCTTATCGGCCTTGGGCCAGCCATTAAGTCCATTCATACATGCATATTTATAGCACTTGGTCTTAATGGAGCACACTTCATGCAGTTATTGTAATGAATGAATATTCTAATCTGGGATAAACAGAAGCTCGAGTGCTCTATGATTTAAATCAATCAGAATTATCCATCTATTCCGGTTCCGTTTCTTTGTTGAATTTAAATTCTACAAGTTCTTTTGAATCTATAAATATTGTATATTATGTTGGTAGTAGGTTTGTATATTTCAGAGGCACAAGGATATTATAGGAACTATTATAACTATTTCTCAGCATGTTCCCAACGATTTTATTGTAAATTTTCTCATTAATCTCATGTCTTGCCTTTGAAATTAACTCACAAACCTTTCAGCTAACTTTCATTCTAGTTTACTCTCAATTAAACTTATTTCTTAAAGTCTTTATTTCATTTGAAAACTAAATTGGATTAATTGAAATACTTCAACAAGTTCTTAGTGCTTTGGAAAGTTATTGCCAGGCGTCTGGCATGTCAAAACAAATTATGGCGACGTTTTTATCGCACGCTTAGCACCATATCCAATTTATCATATTTTTATCTCTGGCTTGTTCTATTGCAGGCTGAATATTATATAATTCATTAGCATAGCCACCTGTTGGCCGACACACACTAATTACTGTCATATTACTCTGTGCGGGCATATATAGTAATGTTACTATTCTAAACTATTTGCCAGACTATAAATTCCGGTCTTTTCCGCACTTTTGTGTTACAAGTACTCGTACATTAATGAGGTTGTACTCGGTGTATTAGTCTAGTTCCAACAATTTAATTTATATTGCTTTATTTGGACCTGGTATCGCCTCAATGAATTTAAAATTAATCTCAGGTTCTCCCTAATATCGCGGTCTCAATCTCCATTGCCTCGGTCGATGGACTTGGCTGGCAGCCCAAACGGCCGCCTCGGAATGCGGCATGCTAACTCGTTAATTGCATTAAATAATTCAATGGCTCTGGCTCTGTCCCATAAAGCCGAGTTAACCGCGGAGGTCTTTAAGCTGCGCTGGCCAGCCTTATGTTCATGCTCGTTTACTTCAATTGGCATGTCATAAAACTCAGTTAAAATGTCATTGTGCAGGCAACTTCTGGTGTCCGAGAGACTGTATCTGTTTCGGTTTCTGCTTCTGCTTGGCTCCAATGTCAAGCACTCTAATCCACAACATGAAGACAGGCTCAAGAACGGCGGCAATTATCTGTACCCCTGGCCTTACCTAATGTTAATCTCTGATTTGGTTTTACAATTGCCTTTTGTGTGGAGAACTCATTAAATAGACTCCAGCTTGGGGAAGCAGGAAAGGAAAGCAAGGTGTTGGTCGCTTCCTGGCTTCCAGCACTCTATGAATTATTAATACGGTTCCGGTTCTTCTTCTCCAGCCCAAGAGGAAGCACTGGACAGGGACATGAAGGTGGCCAGGCTGGCTAGCTCAAGTATTTGTAACCGTCGCGACTGCTGCTAAGCTGCAAACAAGTTTTACTTCAATTGCGCAACACCAACGGCTTCTGGTTCTGGTTTTTGGACTTGCTTGGCGTTCTGATTCCCCGCTTGGCATACATTTTTCGGCAGTCAAGCAATTTACAGCGCTTACGGGGCGTATACGTAACGAATTCAAGGCTAGGCAGAGAACATTTCCCAAGCGCCCATTACGTATGCGCCGTGTGAGTCCAATTAGTTTGTTCACTTGCATACACAGCCCGAGCTATGTTTGCCCACCACCGACATATAGCATATAGTACGTTTACATATATCATATCTGCATACAATCAGCCTGTGCCTGGCCATTGTCTTGGAGTCAGCATAGAGTGCATTCTTGGCCCCTTCGGTTCTTAGCATTTCACATCATCGATTTAATGCATCCACAGCGACTTCTGTTCACCTTCGCTGCCTCCGTTGATGAGGTGAAATCCATGCGGCTGACTTAATGTTATTGCCGTTGCCCCTGTTGCCATTAAATCGGCAAAAATACAAAAAAAAAAAACTAACCTAGGCAGCAGATTGAAAAGCATTTAAGAGCCGACACACTGAGCAGAGTACGACGAGTGCTGCCTTTAATTTTCCGCTCAAGGTTGCGTTGGTGTTAGATTGCCTGCAGTGGCTTTTGGAAAATCGTTCCATAATTATCCGGCTGCCATGTAATTTGTAATTTACATAATTATTGGCTGCGTTTCGGCCGGGTTGAATGACTGTTTGGTAGCAGCAGTGTTGGCGCACTCGCCAGATCAACAACATTGCCTAAGGTCGCTGAGGCCGCTCCGATTATCTAGTATCTCGTGTCGCTCAAATGTTTCCGTCGCTGGCGAATCCAAATCCAAAGTGTGTGGCTAATTAATTTGTTACTGTCGAACCGTCTCGCCGTGGGAGGCGGGCGGGCACACAAGCATGTGTTCCCCCCGCTTTCAGTACTTTTATTATCTGTATTAGGCTCTTTTTTTGCTGCCTGATTTGCTTAATTGAGTAAAGAGCGCCTAATTTAAGCCATGGCACAGGGCCCGCTGCATCTGCACGGTGCTCTGGGGTCGTCCCCGGTGAGTGAGTGTCTCTTGTCTCTGTGTGGGGATTTTTTCCCCGCCACCGATGTTGATGTTGTTTTTCCACAGTATTTCCGATTGTGAGTCAATTGGATGAGTAGTCAGTTGCCGACTACTGCGGCAAAGTGAAAAAACCACACAAGAATTCACAAATAGCGATCTCTGCACAGAGCGCGGAGCACTGGGTCTTGCGTCAATCCGAGAATCGTTTGGCTGGCTCATTAAGGCGCTATGCATATCTAGCATCCATAAAAACCACTTGTAATGGATATGTGTACGACACACACTTAGCACATACTTAACATAATTAATAGCCGATCGATCGCTTTGGCCAATGACTCAATTGCAATTATAAATCCATCACGTCTGGCCACCGTTCGCAAGTACGTATACGCCGTGTTGGCCGCTGTTAATAGTTGGCTCGCAAATGTGTGGCAAGCGATTAGTTAAGTCCAAGCCAAGACAAATTAAATGTCAATTGCAAGATACTTATGCTAACGTTCATTATCATTATGTCGATGGTTTGTTGAACAACCCAAGCATTTAGCCAGAGCCCAGAGCCAGGTGCTAAGTGCTGGATGCTGGGGTAAACAACAACTGCAACTGAAGACTTTAATCTGTAAGCGTTAATTGAGTTCTCCCTTCAGCAGCCACCTTTCGCGACCCTGTCCCGCCTTGAATTCTGTTTGCCTTTTACATTTCGAGTGCATTCACAACTAATGAGCAGCCGTTCAGAAAATCAAGTTTCCTTTTTATTTTAAGCTTTTCGCTCACTTCCTCGAAATGTAACGATTTTTTCTCGAAACGGGTTGCGCAAGGCATTCGTGTTTGCTTCCTTTCAGAACTTCATACGGTCCACAAGCACTTTAAAATACATCAATTCTTTCCAAATTCTTTAGTCTGATTAAAAATAGAAAATCCTGCACATAACTGAATGTTTTGTTTATTTTAAATAAAACTTCAACTGGCTTAATTACTTCATATCGAAACCTAAGCTTAAAAATAAGTTCTTCAACGACCGAAGCGAGGTGAAAACAGTTTTGTTAAATCCATTATTTTAGCTATAACTAATTGCACTTTATGTGTTTATTCTTTCTTATGCAATATTCTCTCGGCTTAATGAATTTCATGTGGTTTTTCTGTCGGAAATGATGTAATTTATCGTAATACATCGAGGTACATAAATTATTTTGTTAACGGCTGCTAAACATGCATGCCACCTCAATTTGCGTATATTTAATTTCGGAAAATTTTCATAAATACTTGATAATCACATATACGTACCGATTAAGATAATTAATGTTTCTGTCACTTGGTAATTTGAACAGTTTTGGGTTACTCTTTCAAATCTTTATCTGCGTCCGCTTCACACTAAGCACGTTTCAATGTCCTGTTTCTTTTTATTTTCTTTTTGGACAAGGTGAGTTTACCAGTTCGAAAAGAGTTCCTTTTTTGGTCACTTCACTTGCGTTTCACTCTGGTTTCGGGCTGTCCTCCCAAAAAAAACTAGCAACGCACACTGGCAACTGGCAACTAAACGTGCTATGTACTTGTAAACGGCGCTCGCAGACTAATCAGAATCCCAGCACCCGACTAACTTATATATCCGACCGATCCGATCCGATTCGCAGTCTCTGCCGCTGCTTCCGCGGACTGCGCAGTCGCGGCGCACAGCCGATGAAGAATGGCGGAGCAGCGCCCCGGCAGAGGCCAGCAGAATGACAGAATGAAAAAAAAAAACCAGTTCCTGCTCTTACAGCCGCTGCAATTATTGCTCCGAGCATGTGTGGACGTCGGATTAGAATTTAAGTTTAGTTTGGACGCCATATTCAGGGGGGCTGGCGCCCTGTGACGTAGGAGCTGGAATAGAACGAAATAATGTGGAATTCCTGGCAGTCCCCGCCGCACTCTCGCTAATTGGCAGGCAAAACACATAGTTCGGATTTGTTTTTCACCTACTAGACGCTTGGAAATCCCTTGCATGACGCAGACCAGAAAGCGGTTCAATGAAAGTGGAATAACACCTTAGATAACACGCTCATCTAGAAAGTCGTATTTCAATTGATGTGTCCTTCGGTTGGGAATCGGTATCAAAACGTCACTGTAAAGGTAACAAAAAATATTAGACATTAATTTTTAGGGTCTTAAGGAGCTATTGTGTTTTTTTTTCATAATTGGTTACATTTCCAAGGTAGTTCGAAGAGTTTAAAGAGTTTTATTTTCTATTTAAAACATATGTCCTTTTTATAAATACCAAATTCTAGCTAAATTCTTAGCTCCATGCTAGTTCTGTTAAGAAAGCGAAAGCTGTAAAGCCAAGAACCCTTGAGTTACATTATGGCCTAGGGGTTAATGGCATGGAATAAACTCGTAAAACACTGAAAAGGTAACTAGGTATTGGGTTCAAGCTCCCAGACAGATCATGGGTAGTTCCACGTGCAGGCTTGGTTTCTATTTAAATGAGAATCCCATAAATAGATACATATGTACTTTGAATATATTTAATACTCTTGTAATAATTTCGCATAATTACCAAAGCAAATGGAAATTATCTGCACTTACAAATAGTTATGGGCTCGGATTTAAATACTTGTTTTGATCCCATCACGGTCTGTTTATTTCTATTAAAACTAGCCACATTAATTTTTGAACTTGACTGTGAGTGCTGTTACAACTTTATTGTTAGCAATTACCAAAGAGTCGAATTTACGACTGGCCCTGCCTAAGTCTCTGCCGAAGATAAATCGCAATGATTTACGACATTTAGTCGGCGATTTAATTCACCACATCGAGTCGTGCGAAAGTAAAATCGTAATTACAAATGGAATTTCAAATAAGAACTGAGCATCAGAGTGGCTGCAATTTGTAGATCGGAGCTGTAGCTGTCAGAGAAATCGTATGTGAGAGGGATATTGATATATGCCAGCAGTCATGTTGAGCTTCCCATTATGGAGTCGGTGTGAAAATTTGCAGTTGAGGCGCCTGTCCCCCAGACTTTTAAATCAATCATTACTCAATAAATAAGTAAGTATCCAGTGCCTGCGAATAATGCATTCAGACGCCTGGAAATCTTGGACATCATGAGTACGGCAGACAAGTCTGAAGTCGATCATTGTTTGCTGTATCAAGGTTAATCAGTTAATTGATTAAATGCTCAAAGAGAGCCCCTGCACATTCGAAAATCGACTATTAATTAGCCAATCTTTGGGTGTTCCGTGCAAGAATCAAAGTTAACAGATCCCAAATCCGATGCGGGCAAAGAATTACCTCACAGTCTAGGAATATTCAATTGATTCCTAATAGAAGAAAATATGACAGCTTGTCTGGAAATACTTTTCGATTAAAATTTATGAGTGTAGGAATTGCTAGATTACTTTTATAACTAATTAAGCGGCTCAATACGCGATTCTTATCGCAAAATGTGTAACTAAAGCACTGGAAGCAGTAATAATATTAGTTGTTATAGTAATAAAAATAATTGGCTGCAGCTTAGCAACCTGAAAGCTGATTGACCGTAAAAAAGGCAACATTGTAAGCGTTCCATAAAAAGTACTAACTTCCTTCTTTCAATTGCTTTATTTACTAATTAAATGCCTTGCATTTAACTCACATGATCTGAATAAAAAGCGCATTTTGGGGGACTTTTTTGCAGCTTGAAAGAAAAGGATTCACAGGGAGATTTGGGTCACACACACTTTAAGTGCTCTTTAATGGGAATTCGGTTACGTGATTCACTCCTGCCAAATGTTACGACATCGGACTCGGAATGAGATGGAGACTGGTGCTTAAAAAGTGATCAGCAAGAACTGTTAATTAACCGATTACCGAAATCTAATTGAATTCTATAAATGCGAATGTGAAGGTGTGCCCAGTATCAGCTCGGACCCAATTAAGATTAGCCCGCAGCTCTGTGGGATGCCAAGATTCGTATCTTAGCTCACTTCACACCCGAGTCACGTTTCCAGATCGCAACGTCAGCGGCCGTGAGGAGGCACCTTTGGAACCGGCTGCTAGTCGGCTGCCATCGCATCCGGACTTCCCCAAAAAGAAAGTGTGACGCATCCGAAGCGCTCGCTGCTTGGACACTTCTACGAAACTGCCTCCGTAGACGGCAATAATGTTTTCATTTGTTTTTTTGCGATTCGCTAAACGCGATTTAAGTGATTTGTGTTCTTTTTAAGGCTCGCTTGTGACGCGCTAATGCTGCGGATATTGTACAGAGAGAGAAATTTGTTGAATATTTTGAAGAAATATAAGCATATTAAGTAAATTGAATAAATACCAATTTTAGTAAACAAATTTAAGGGCAATTGTGAGACACACAAAGACCTTATAAAGGACATTTAATTTATTTATCAATTCATACTTTAATAGATGGTTAATTGAAATATATTTCAAGCCCCTCAGATTACAAGGATTTTTGGATACTGATGAGGAAGCGCAGGGTCTCTTATGAAACTGTTTTAATTGTATTTATTTAAAATGTATACTTTTAGCATTGTCTTATCATTCAAGTATTTGAGAAAGATTTTTAATACTGATGAGGAAGTGGGCTTTCTTAACACAACCTTACATTTTTAATTTATTATTATATTATAGTATACCTTAATATCTTCTTTAATTTATTTATAGCATTTTTACCTTAAACCTTAAATCAACAAGTGGGAATGACAATGTTTACCAGATCCTGTTTTTTTCAGAGTGTACTGTTGCAGGGGGCTGTCCAACTCGTTTTTGCCCGGACAAGTATTTCCCTAAACAAAACAAGTCGACGCGGAGCGGGACAATTTACTGTTAACAGCTGCTGGCGGAAAGGCGGGAGGCGGACAGGCGACAGACCACAGACGGCTGTCGAATCTAACAATTCGATGGCGCTGATTGCTTTCGCATTCGGCTGATCGACGTTGTTCTTTTGATGTCGACATTGTTGTGATCTGTGCGATTTGGCCTTTTTCGATTAGGTCCGCTTGTTGCTCATTCGCCGTGTTGGTCATGACAATGACAATGACGCTGCTTCGTCGACATGCGTGCCCCAATCATAACCATCTCAATTGCCAGCGAACGTGTCAAGTGTCCGGCGGGTAATTACTTGCAAGAATCTGGCCACTGGGCTCGCGGAAGTGCCGCCGAGTTGAGCACTTCCACCACACAGCTGGGCCAAATCAAATTGAATTATGCGGCCAATTAAACTATCATTAGATAGCCGCAGGCCAGCTTTCTGGTCATATTAGCGCATAGGCGTGGCGGAGGAGACGGGCCACTTGGGCATGTTAAATGCAAATGTCGCCCGATGTTAATGAGGTGATTGCAATAAGCAAATCGATAATCCATAGTAAGCAAACCTATTAAAAACACCTGAGAGCTCTGAAACCCGGCCCCCATTTCCCAGACTTCCAGCTGTCAATATTTCAATGAATTATAAAATTAATTAATAATAATATAAAAGTGTCTCCACGTGGAGATATGCAGATAAGAAATAAAATTGGCGGGATGTGGCAATTTTCCATAAGATAAACATAGTTGCTGGCCAAAAGACTTGCAAGAGAATTCAATGAGCGTTATATATTGGTAGGATATTTGTAATATCGCTTTTCCAAGAGATAAAGTTCCTTAACTCAAACATTGTCATTAATAAGGAGGTCATATCAATAGCATAATAGCATTATACTGCTATTCTAATTAATAAATATATTTTATCGCCTGAGAAATTGCCTTAAGTTGTTCATGGCTGCACTTCTTTAACTTCAAAGTCTTTTATTGTATATTGTATTATTATATTATATTCCATATCGATATTCTAAGTAATTCATATAATGACAGAAATATGGCAATTTTTCTTAAGTTAACCACGATTACTGCCCCTAGCTTATAAACTTTCATTTATCAATGTAATAATAGTATTATCCATATTAATATTCCAAGCCTTAGACAATTTTCCATAACTCTGGCTACAGCTTCTTAACCTAACTAATGTGGCTTAAATTGCTTTTCGCCTAAATCCAATTGGGATAATAAAAGCACCTCCACTTCAAAATTAAGCCCCACGCATTACTCACATGAAATCTGTATTTAACCCACATAATAAATAGTTGATTGGGGGTTCTCAGGAATTTTTGATTTACGAGTAAGAAGAGGTTATTGATATCGATTAGATTGGGCACAAGACCAGACCAGTGTTCATGAAGATTAGCAGTAGCAAACCTCTTTATATAAAAAAAGGACTTTAGATTGTCGTTGTCTTAGGCTGTGCTCAAGTTCCTAATTTAGAAGGCAAGCACATCGCAAGGCCGCTGTCCGCCTTGGTACCAGGCTAACTGCTAACTGGGATTATCCTTTGGCACCCTTTTTGCTACCCTCAGGTGATGTAAGCGCAGTAGAAAGCTAAGACTTTCTTCAGGAAGTAAATGTTATTTAGAACATTGCATCAATCACGACATGAAATCAGATCTGAAATGAATTATGTGATCAATTACATTACCATTAAAGATGCAGTCTAATGAAGCTGGCCATATGTTATTGGTGACAAGTTGCAGTGCGGCTGCAGATCAAGTTTATAGAAAACCCGATGCAGGCAAATCAACTAATTGCAAAAATCAGATAACAAAGATACACATGCTATCAATTTTCCGGCCTGATGGCGTCTACTCAATCATGGAATTATAATTATAGGCCAGCTCCATATGAGTGCGTTCGAACCGTTAGACCCCGGCAGTATTGTTTCTGATTTTTGGTCTTGAGAAAATGGTTATCAAGGACAAGGCCGTTCCCGCCCAGTGACAGAAGGAAAAGCGAATTCCTGAGACAATAAATTACAGTTTATTATTCATTAGAATCTAAAGTATTTCAAGTGCACGATGACCGAAGAAGTGCTTCAAAATATTTGGGTCTTCCAGCGATAAGATAATCTAGCCCCCCATAATATGCAAAGAATAAAAAAGATTTCAATCGAAATAATAAACTTGTACTGAAAGGCCTTTCGCAGATTGCACAGTCACGGATATGGGACTAATCGAAAGTGCTCATATATTACTAATCCTTATCTCAGACGTCTGCCAGACATCCAGAGCCTATGCCGGCGATCGGTTATAAAAAGGGTTGCTCTAGTCCGGATGGGAAACATTCGGTGGTTGGAAGTCCACAGATATGGTAAGAATCACAGTAGTAGTGTTGCTCCTCTGCGGCCTGGCCCTGGCCAGCGCCCTAGGTCTGGACGTGGACCTGAAGCCAGGCCCCGAACTGGACGTCAAGGACTACCAGCGACTGAACAGGCTGCGGCATTTATCGGAGGAGTTCTTCAGCTTCTACCAGAACGTAACACTGGAGGACCTGGTGCCCGAGACGCGGCTGCCCACTGCCCAGGATCTGCAGTGCTATGCCCAGTTTGCACAGGTCACCGCCGGCTTGGTCAGCGGCGAGCTGTGGGCCTTCAGAAGTGAGTAAAACCTCTTAAAGTGCCTGAGATCGCCGACTTCAATGTTATGTTGTGCACAGTGATCGACTCCTGGGGATCGATACCGGCTGGCATCCTTAAGGGGCATCTCAAGGATCTCGGCCACTACGACGAGTGCGTGGCCATCGAACAGTCCGTGCTCTCGAGCTACACCCTGACGGGCAAATACTGCCTGGCCCAGTTGCCTCTGCAGGAGTTGCTGGGCAATGCCGGCGGCATGATGAGGATGTTGAATGTCCAGACGGCCGTCTGCTTTCCCTCCGCCTGCTCGGCCACCAACATAGACACGCTGCTCCGTCGGGTCCTCAGTCAACTGATTGGATTGGAGCTGAGTGTGAGTGTGAGTCTGGTCAGCGAAAGTACCTGCAAAACTTCGGAGCGAGAGGCCTACGATGCTCTTACCATTTTTACCATGTAAGTAATATTTATTTATTTATTAACTTAATATATGTATTTATTCCTTATTTATAGATCTTTACTATCTGTGTTTGGTGCCGCCGTAGTTCTGTCTACCCTTTATGATTATTTCTTCTGCGCGGATCAAAGTTAGTTTGCCAAAGTTGGCCCTAAAAGGATATACCTTTCTTATTCCTTGATTTGATTTAATTTCCAGAGAAACTGCCTGCCCTTCTGAAGGTCTTCTCGGCCCGTGCCAATTCCCGTTCGCTCTTCCGCGTCACCACCACGTCCAATCCAAATGTGATCGAGTGTCTCCATGGCCTTCGCTGCATGTCCTTGATCTGGGTTTGCTATGGCCATGACTACATCATGGGCATCACTTCGCCCAACATCAACCTGTATGACGTGTACACGGTGAGTGCAGAAAGCTTTAAGCCAAACCAATTTGAGAGTGATCCTTTACCCATACCCTTCAATAGTGGGCCAAGACTCCTTTCATGGACGTCATCTCCGAGGGAGTGTTTGCCGTGGACACCTTCTTCTTTATCAGCGGCCTGCTGGTCGCCATGGTTCCTCTGCGTGCCATGGAGAGGTGAGTCTAGTCCGATCCCAGCCAGACCTTTCTATACTCAAGAACTGCTATCATTTTAGGGCCAAGGGAAAATTGAACATTCCGCTGATGTATCTGCATCGCTATCTCCGGCTAACACCCATCGTGGCCGTGTCCATCCTTATCTACCTGAAGGTTCTGCCCCTGATGGGCGATGGCCCGCTGTTCGGCAACTGGAACTTTGATGACTACGACAGCTGCAACGACAACTGGTACTGGACCCTGCTCTACGTTCAGAACTATGCTGCTGACCAGGAGGTGGGTGGTTCGTTCACTCCATGAAATTACCTTTGTAACCACGATCCGTTGCAGTGCCTGACCCACACCTGGTACCTGGCCATCGACATGCAACTCTATATCATTGCGCCCATCCTGCTGCTCGTCGTGTACAAGTGGGGCAAGAAGGGAGCTGCCCTGGTGCTCCTCCTCATGCTGGGCCTGGCCGCCTACCTGTTCAGCATTATGGTGATCAACGACTACTCACTGTAAGGGTGCATGCGATGCTTCCAAAGGAATTCCTCTGTATTATTTCATTTAATTTTTATAGCCTAAACCCAGGAGGTGGAGGACCCGATGGAGGCGGCAGCACCGACCTGTCGCACTACACCCACACCCGGGCCTCGGGTTGGCTGGTGGGCTTCCTCTTCGGCTACTTCCTGCACTCGATCCGGGGAAAGTCCATCAAGCTGAACCGTCCCACTGTGTGGGTGGGATGGCTCCTCAGTCTGGCCATGCTGCTCACCTGCATCTTCGCTATGTATCCCTACGGCACTGGCAAAAGCAAGACTATACCCATCCTTAACGAGGCCTTCTACGTGTCGCTGTCCAGGATCGCCTGGCCCTTGGCCCTCAGCTGGGTGGTGTTTGCCTGCCTGCAGGGATACGGTGGGTTGGCCAACTCCTTCCTCACCTCGCCGCTGTGGCAGCCACTATCGAAGCTGTCCTTCTGCGTCTACATGGGGCATCTGTTCATCCAGAACCTCAATGCAGGACGCACTCGCGTCAATACCTACTTCTCCAACTACGATATTGTGAGTAATCAGTGATTTTTCGTAGATAACCTTAAGGTAAACCTCTTTTAATTGTCTCCCTTAGATGCTGCGCTTCTGGCAGGACTTTGGTTTCTCCGTGCTGCTCGCCTATGTCATGTATATTCTGATCGAAGCTCCTTGCGGCGGCTTGGAGAGCCTGATTCTGCCCAACCGAAGGCCAGCTCCCCAGCCCAAGCTCCAGCCAACAGCAGAGGCGGCACCAGAGGTCACCCAGTCGCCAATTGATCTGGAGAAGCAAGCTCCAGAGCCGATTGCACCTCAAGTAGATACTGAAACGGCCTCAGCTCCTCCGCTGGAGACCAAGACTGACCTGCAGAGTAACGAGGATAAGGATGGACCTACAACTAGTTAGATGACATAACAATAAGGAAGCTCATTGTATATAGTTTATTTATACTTACATATAGAACCTACAAATATGCTTTTAAAAATAAAGATTTCCTATAAAAATGAACAATATGTTTTATAAAGGTTAAGTTGTATAAAATTTAAGAGCGGTTAAGAGCAAGTATCTTAGATATTTCCCCGATGAAAAAGTCCAGAGCCAGAAGGCATGTATTCTATGGTTGGAAAACTCTTCAAAAGCGTTCTCCGTTTATACCTTTTTATCTGACAATCTCACAGTTTTATAGTTATAAATGTCTAGAGGAAATGGTGTGTTAGGAAATATATATTTATAAGTACAGCAACACTCTATAATTCCTTTTATGGTAGAACCAACAAATTTTCCCACAACACACGAGGTGCCAGCATGTAGAGACGACTCCTTCACACTCCTAGAGATCGTGACTCAGAAGTCTGAACCCGTCTAAGTGGGTTTTTACTGAACTTTGAAGCCGGCTGCTGTTTATATTAATAAATTGCGATTAGTATAGTTAGCATAGAGTGGTGAAAACCATGCAGATTACTGCGAATTAATAAAGTCAAAGAGGTTTCTTGGGCAAAGGACTTGATTATCTGTCCTCTTAGGAAATGTATATCTGATCGGGTTTCAAGCAGGCAAATAAAACGCTTCCAGGTGCCTGATACTGTGGCGTCTGGGGCCTGGGAAATCCAACCGGCAATTATTTTGTTTTGATTGCTCATTTCGGTTGCTATTGCCCCGATAAGAGTTCGTTTCGGCTGTTTTCGCCAGCTCACTTTGAGCTGGCTGAACCGAGGGTAAAAGGAAATCCCATTTATTGTTTCCCAAAAAATGAGACCGCTTCGATTAGATAGTAATTCGCTTTAACTCAAAGTTTACAGATCCGAAGTGCACTCTGCCGATTGCCTTTTTTAATTTTTTAATCAGTTCTATGAGGTTTCGGCACGTGTGGAAGTTTTTCGGCTAAGGACGATTGGGCCGAAGTATTTTTCGATGATGATTACTGATTACTTACTTGTAAAAATTCAAAATCACGCTGAATTATAAAACTAAAGAACCGGTAACTAGGTTGTTAGCTTGCAACTCCGAGCATAGGTTATTAGTTGTATTTTTAGTCAAATAAATGAAAAATATTCGAAAGAATGTTAAACTAGAAACTTCTCTTATTTATTCACAACGTACTAAGATTTGTCATTTAGATTTTCATTTTGAATTGGTTCTGTGTGCTTAGCAATTCATGCATTAAGACTTGAAGTGAGTGAGTAATTTCAAAACAATGTTAGGTATTTCCTTATATCTTTGAAAATATGAAAGGTATGTTCTTAATTTTTTTAATTCTTTAGAAAACTGTTAAAGAGCTTAATCTCGAATATGATCCTTAGTACTTATGATTTGAGACATAGGCTTTAAAAAACAATTGAAGATGAAGCAGGTAAAACAAAGGTATTCATCGATTTCGATCCAAGAGAGCTCCAAGGCAATGGCAAGGCAATAGGTTATGCCACGATTTCTTTTAGATCCTTACATAAAGCACTTTATTATACAGGCTAAAGTAACTAAATATTCCCACAAAAATCAGTACAATTCAAGAATAACTATATTAAATATACTATCATCAAATCGAAAAACTTAACTCTTTATAAAAGGAAAAAAAATCTTTATTTTTAGAACTCCCGATACTCGACCAAAGTCCAAGATATTTATATTAAGGACTTGCACAAATCTTTTTAGGTTTTTTATATCACCTATTGAGTTATAGACCTACCTTGAACATAGATAAATTTTAAATATCTTATAAATAATATTAAACAATAAAAGAAACTATATTTTACAGTATATTTATAAGTTCTTTTTTCCAATTATCAACCTATTTTATTATAAAGTTCCTCCACTGGCAACACCCTGTATTAAGTGTGATTGCAAGTCAGCTTTTACGCGCAGTCCATTCACGTTGCGTCAGCCGCCTGTCCCCAGTAGTTTCCCGCCCGATTCTACGCACGCCTCCAGTCTTGGCCAGGTCCAAAGCACTTGACTCGTCCATTCACAAAAGCCCGCCGAATGCTTTTCGCGCCAAAATGACTAGCAACCGGAGGCGGAGTAGGAGGGAAAGCCGAGTGGCAAAGCTCTCTGAACTAGCTTGGTGCCGAGAGAGCTTCGCCGGCGCTGCCAAGCCAGGGAGCTTTGCCAGCGAACGCGACCAGTTGTTTTGGCCGTGCCGGCAAACACGGCGTATGAAAATTGTTTGCTAGAAAACCGCGTTGTTAGTCTTTTGGAAAACTTGCCGTCGAGCGGTTGGCCGGATCGTGCTGCAGCCCAGAGGGAAAAGCGAATGAAAGTTGGTGCTGGAATCGAAATTTTGGGAAATAGAATCAGGCGACAGGTGCATCTCCCTCTCGGTATATCAGTCTCAGTTCCACTTTTCTCGTCTTTTTGGCTGATTTTCCTCCGGCGGCGGCCTGCACTTTGCGGCTGGCCATTAATGTCAACACCGTTGTCAGCTGGCTGCGGTTGTCGTCGGCGTCGCGTTAATGCTTTTAATTACATGCAAAACATAAAAAAACAAACGCATTTCGTTAAGTGTTGCCGTGAAGTTTGACATCGGAAATTAATGCACTCGCCGCCGCCGCCGCATGCATTTGCGCGGGCAGACGGAACAGTTCCTCCACAGCCTCAGCTCACTTGATCCCCCGATCCCTGGCTGTCTTTCACCCCGATCTTGGGTTTTCCGCCGGCTCTTTTCGTTGGTAAGTCCACATGTGCGGTGTGTGTAAACAAAGTGAAGGTGTTTCTGATAATGATATTGAGTTGAACTCATAAAAGTACGTTCTGTAATGCTCTCGATAATTCAAAAAGTAAATTGGGCCAAACATGCTTAAGGGAAAAGGTGCTTATAGAGTTTTCTGGCGGAGATATTCCCCTTAAAAAGTGTTAATTTTAAATGAGTTTTACTCAGTATTTATAAACCCCACCTCTGCCATATTAAAATGTGATCGGATAATTGAAAGCAAACGTGATTATTCCAACATCATTTGCATACGCGTTTCAATGGTTTTTTGTAGAACTCCATTGACTCCCCATTGACCCAAGCTCACGCATCGTTATTAATAATGTTTACTTTGCCGATAATATTGATTTCAAAATATAAACATTGACAAATTAATGCCACTACTGAGCCTGAGCCTGAGCCCCTGCGATTGTCTAGTCATCGTCTTTATTTCAATGATCAAGATCGTCATCATCAACTCGAGTGGAGAGGCTTGAGACCACACTCGAAAAGTGTGGCGAGGCGCGAGCTTCTTGAATCCGAAACGGATTCCCTGCTCGAGCCTTATCGTGGCCTCGCGAGAAGCACTTGAGCTCCAGAGCGATGTCACAGAATTTCTCAGCTCATTTTAACCGCTCACGTTCGGATCCAAAAATACCCCGAATAAGTTGTATAAATATGGGGTTTTATTTGCTTAAGAACACATTTCCAACACCTCATCGAGCAGCGCCCATCGCCCATCGCCTATCGCCCACCGCCCATCGACGGCTCATTAAATAAATGCAACATCTGTTGGCGCTCTTCGGGGCCTTTTGTTTACAATCCGTACTGCCGCGCAAATTTAATGCCAAACATATTTAATACGCTCGCACCCAGGTCGACTTAGCCCGGCTCAGTTCTGCTTGTTTATAAATTTTGGCAGTCGACTGTTTAGCATTCTACGTCATACGTGGGCTCAGCACCCGAACGACCCTCTCTCCGAACCGCATTCAGCTATACACAGGAAAAAATATGATTGATTTATGGTGCTTATTAAATTATGACTAACAAAATGTGTTTCTCATTAAAAAAAGGCATCTTTAAAGGTTTATTATATAGGCAGTGATTTTTATATTTGTTAGATAAATGTGTTTTAGCACTGGGAGAAAAGGTTGTAAATAAAAAGGTCGTAAGTAATATTGAAAATGTGACTCTGACTCCATTAATCTATTTTTAAAGGTTTGTAAAAATTATAATAAATGCGAAAAGGTCTTAACTCCATAATGGGTTTATGACACTACATTGTATCTTCCATTACTTGACGTATTTTCCTCAGACTAACAATACAAAACTTAAAAATCTATAGATTTCAGAGTAAATATACTAAATAAAAAACTAATACTACTTTTTCTCTCTTTAATGAATGATAACAAACCTTGTCGTGTCATGGACATCATTAGCATACATTTTATATCAAAAATACTTCTTATTTTAAATAGTTTATTAACATTTTAATACTCTTAATTCAAAGTTTTGTTTTAAAATCCAATTTTCTCAGTGCATTGTTTACAGACCAGCGAACTGGGGGCAAATCGGATAAGAGACCGCGCGAGCGGCATAAGAAATATGAAAATTTATTGCGTATACGCCGCAGAGGCCGGCATTTCATTTCAAGAATTTTCCGCCTGCATCACAAGTTGATTGGGCTTTGCTTTAGCTATTTTGGTCAGTCAGACAAGACAACACACAGAGCGAGAGAGAGGCCCGGTTCCAAATCAAATGTCTTTATTTATACGAGTATGAATTTTGATTTATGCGCTCGTCTTTCATGTTGCCATTTTTTTTTTTCGATCTCCTCCCCGTTGTTGGCAGCGTCTCACTTTTTACGCCTTGCTCTGCCTAATTACGCTCTGAACCGGGGGTAAAAAAAAAGGAAAAGTATGCGGTCAAACACGTCCATGGAGCTGTCCATCGAAATGGGGGAGATGAGGGGAAAATTAAGTCAGTCCATCCAGCTTGCCGTCCATTTGATTTGCCAGACGCGTGTGTGGCGCCTTTCGATTTTTCGACTTTCCGACTGTTTTGACTTTAGTTTCTTTTTTGGGGCAATCGCGATCGCATTTGCAATCGCAGGAACGCCGCCGGAATAAGAAATGCCTGCGACTTTTGTCGCACGCTGATTCACAGCCACAATAAACAGCAGCGAGCGGCATTCTCAGCGTGAATTTCTTTTCAAAATTTAGCTCAGCCGTCGTCGCCCGCAATGCAAATAAAAGGTGGGCCATCCTGGGTGGGGCTGCCTTTTTTTTATATTTTTCCAATGCATCGTTTGTTTAACCCAAAAAAACTACTGATGATTGTCGATATAGTTTTAATGTGCCCTCGTATTTATTTTGTTAAAATTCTTGTTACTTTTACTTTTCTTTTTGCTTTTTTTTGTGCGTGCGCTAATTCATTTTTATGGGCCAATTTTCGATTGAACTTTGGCGAGTGGGTTTCTTTCTTTATGCCAGGAAAAATAAACAACGCGGCAATGTGAAAATGAGCTCAGCGATTAGGTTTAACGATTATGAATTGTTCAAAGGGGGCACGAGCAGGGTCACATTAAAGGGGGTGAACTAATGCGAGCTTAATTTACTGTCAACGCAGTTACTATACACCAAGCAGAAAGTCAGGAAAAGCTTGAAGATTTTTGTCTTTAAATCATAGATATTAAGAATCAGCAGAGTCAGCAGGTTTTTCTTGCCTTGGGTTTAATTTTTGAGATAGGGAGTTTTTATTTTTACAAAATAAATCTGGTAACAAAAGAAGACATATACAAAGTTGCATTTAGGGGTCTCTTTCCCCCAATTCTCGCTTTCTATGAACCTCGTTTGAAATTTTTTAATGAGTTTCTAAACCTTGCGGTTCAGCTTAAGATATTAGACTATCTCCTGACTCTCTGTAATTTTATTTAATAAGATGTTGTTCTAAATTTGTATGAAAACATAATGAATTCTTATTCATTTGTTTAGTATTTTTAGAAACACTCTTTGCAAGTTCATTTAAAAGGAAATCAGAGTTATTCTCTGTGCACAAGCTGGAGTCCTGCAGCTGGCAATGAGGAAGCGACGCCTGTTAATTGTCCGGCTCGTTGTCGCAGCCACGGACCTAATTCGATTAATCCATAACACTGCCCCTGAGTCTGAAGTCAAATGTAATTACCAAACACACTCCCCAAACAAAGCTAAGGACAATAGCAAATTATTGTATAATCATTATCGACAAGAAAAACTACGCCAAGAAGGAGGAGGAAAGACTAACCACCTAACAAAAAAGCGAGGCGAAGTTCCTAATATTCCCCTATGGCCACAGCCTGTTTACTTTTCAGCCTCTTGACTGCTGACTAAGAGCCAGGGCCATCACTTCAGGCATTCGGAGGGCATGAGTCTGAGTAATTCATTAGACGTATATTGTGCCGGGGAATTTGCATAATTATGCAATCAGTTTTGGCACACTTACACATTAGAGGCAGTCGCGACTGATAAACAACATAGCGCAGCCCGGCCCGGCCAGGTTTTGAGCCAGTCCTGGCCCGAAAGGCCGAAAGACAAGCTGAAAGGCGCAGACAGGGACTAGACCCAATTTGATTAGCACGCGCATACGGAATGAAGGCCGTCCGAGGGTGGGTGGTAACAGCACAGCTCCTCCGGGTCTCTGGCAGCGCCGTACGTGGGCGCTTAATCATCGCCTTGTGAGAACTTTTGTTTTCTTGCCGTCGCCGAAGCTTAATTAGAAGTCAAATGTTTGCCGGCTGGCAAGGTCGTTTCCGTGCGTTCTCCTAACGTTTTTTACGCTCCGCGGCATATGTCTCACTGGCTCTCTTAGTGGCCATTTGTATGCCCGGGAGTCATGACTCCGGGATCTGGCAACAAATGGGTTATTAAGTCTCTGCGCCCTCCAGATAAATGATACCAGGAAGCGTTGAATGGGAAAAGTTTATATGGAGAGAAATGATAGAGGAGTTGACACCCAACCCTTGTCAACCCATTCGGGCTCTTTAGAAGGGAGGAGGAAGTCATGAAGTGAGGGAACGAACGCCTCATTTGTCATGCAAAGTGCCATATGGCCCCTTGGAAATTATGCTCCCTCATTGGGTTCTATTTATATTCAGCCGCGCTTAACTAAACAATTAGAACTTTTAGCCTTTACTCTCTGGAAGTCACTCTCTTGGCCTAATGGCCACTGTTCGCCGTCAATTGGCCAATTAAAGCGCAATTGTTTTGGTACCTGATTCGCCTCTACCGGTACAATTTGTATAATTCAAGCACATACATATATTTATAGCTCTTTTATTCATGTCTATTGATTTGGGCAATTAAAGCGCCCTGGCTAGATCAAAAATCAATAGAAGGCCACAAATAATGCCTGCTAAACGCTGGCAATGGAAAATAACAAGAAGAGCGAAGAAGAAAGTGAAAATCCTAAGGCAAACATCTTTAAATAAACTGTCTGTCTATTTTTCACGCCATTCCTGAACATATAAATTTATGCATGCCTATTTTCTACGAGCAGTTTAGATTATAACCCGCTCCGCTCCCTAGTTTCTGTTCCAGTCCCAGTCCCCGGCCTAATCCCAATCCCTGACAAATGAGCCACACGCCGGGTAACAACTTTCTTCATCATTACTCTCAAATTGTTTCTGGGCGCATCGTCGTCATTGAAAAACTGTGAGGGCCCCATCGCCATCCTCGGAACGGGTTTCATCATCATCCCCTCGCTCGGCCACTTGTTCCGCACTTTGGTGCCATTTCCGGATTCGTCTTCGTCTTGGCCTCAGCTGGGTTCGGTCCGGACTCCGGACTCCGGATCACGGGCTCGGGCTCCCCTTCACATTTATTTCTGACACACGCCCTGGTTGTTCTGGTTTATATTTTTGGCTCGGCGCTGGCAGTTTCATTTGCAATTCTAATTGCCAGAGGCAGAGGCAGAGAGCAGTCGAATCAGAGTATCCCCTTAATTGGAAGCCAAACAAAAAACCGGCTTAAACGCGACAATCGCATATCCATAAGACACCAATATTAGGAAGTATCCTTTGTTATGGTAAAAATAGAATCAATTCTGAAGGGATTAGAGTGAAATATTAACCTATAAGTATAAGTACTTGTATTTATTTCTAAGCCCAAAGATTTAGTGAATTTATTAAGTAAATTTATCAATCAGAAGCTCATATTTATATTGAATTAAATGACATTTATCGCCTTTGATCGCGTAAATATTAACTTGTTTTTCGGGTTCGCTCATTGATAAATAAAAGGGGAAGTGAATAACCCCGAGCCATATGATTATTTGTTTAAATAAATTCTCATGCTTTGATGCACTCCTTCCTGTTTGACCCAAGTCCCAAGCCATTAGGGATCGGCTTATTTCATCAGCCATCATCGTTATGCTCTGAGGATGTATTAAAAAGGGAACTTTGTTGTTCCCGCTGAGAGCAGGGAATTTATTGTCGAAGGCATTCCAAATTTAGTGGCTGTCCAGCTGGTTTTTAAGACTTCTCCCGTCCAGGCTGATTGCGAGCGCTTCGATATTTCGTCATGCAATCTGCAGCGGATAGATCCAGACTGACAGCGGCGTTTAATTTACTGATAAATATTTTTTATTCCACAATAAATACAATTTTTCATTACGCACTTGGCCAATTCGTGGCCGTGGGGGCAAAAGCCATAAAAACATGGCCAAAAACCAGCAGCCGTGTACGCGCGCGTCCATTTCCATTTCCATTTGTGTCCTGCGGTCATTATAATGTTGTGTTTGCATATTAAGACACCCGATGGTGGTGCTGGGAGCCAAAGGTCACTGAACTCGCGCTCGTAAAACCATTGGCATGGGCAAAAGCGAAAGTCAGCCAGCAGCGGTTAACTATGCAGGCAGCTCGTAAAAATTGCAGCCAATAAAAGGCGACAATTGCCGGCACTTGGCCAGGGTCCCACCACTAGCCACTCGCCACTCTTAACCCGGATCATTGTCTGTGGACTTATCACTCATCGGCCATCCGCGGTGGCTCAGCTTAATGCAGTTTTAAATCTCCCGCCGCACTTAAAGTCACACGCCCTCATTAGACGCTGACAGGTCGTGAGTGAGTCCGCCTCCATCCGTCACTCTTCGAGGACTCCGGGCTGACGTCAGCAGCAGCCACGCCTTCTGGTGGGGCGGCAGTGTCACAGGATGACAAATTAAGTGAAACGCCAAAGGAGTGCAGCCACGGGAATGCGGAATGTCGAATGTCGAATGCTTGGTGGGGCAACGCCCAAGTTAGCTTAACAGCCACTTGGCCTCTTTGCGGCAGGATGCGAGTTAGGGCCAAGTTAACGATGCTGGGCCACGCCACGCACCACTCAATAATGCTTCAGCGGAAGTGCGGCAAGCGCTATTTTTCAATATGGCCACCGGAAATGACAGGGGAGTCAAGCGAAGGACATTGACTGCAGCACCAAGAATCTCACACATGGCATCTGTGTGCGACCTTATTGCATTCCTCCCTCTGGGGAATGGCAATCGAACTGGGATTCCCCACTCGCCGTTAAGGCTGTGAAATGCGATAATGTTCAAGGTCAGTCGAATGTTAAATACGCATTAGTGGACCATATTCAAATGCCACATGATACGCTAAGCACACAAACAAAAAGATACAAATACACACCGAAAGCATAGCGCATTTAGAAGCAATTAAAGTGTCTTTAGCAAGAGGGAATGTTGGAGGTTTCCAGGGTACTTGAAAGGGATATAGGTTTATGGGAGGAATATGTGTTAAATTAAGAAAAATATGCATTGGCAAACATACGTTAAAAATATCTTATTTGAGCTGAAAATAAGCTGCGGTATTATTATCAAATCTTGTCTTAAAGGGAAATGTATAGTCCACCATACACAATTAATTAAAATAGAAATACATTTTAAATAAAAGATTCCAATTAGAAACGAAAACAAGCAGCTCTCTAGTTTTTTATAGATCTTATCTTAAAAGTGGTTTAATGGCAATAGGAAACTCCTTCCCGGAAAATCCCATTTTGCCCTCTACAGATGAAACTCTACATAACATTCCATTCTTAACAAGGGTACCTCACAGGTTCAGCTCTCCAAGTCACCCGCCTTTGTCTTTGTCCGCCTATTTACCCTATACATGGAATCGTAAAACAATAGCCATTGCTATCTGTGCTATATGACCCGCCGCCGACTGTCCGCCATCGGTGGTGCCGAATGTGTGCTGTATGAATTCCCACAGCGAGCAAACAGGCAAACAAGTCTGCGGAATATAGCGACTATAGCCACTATGGTGACTGGGGCCGAGTATGGCGACAGCAGCTGCTGAGTTTCCCGGCTCGCGGCGATGCCAAAGTCCGTGGGCAGCGTCGCATCTTTCAGCGTTCCGGCGATAAAACGCCTTCCCGGGCCAATGGCTTATCAATGCCATGGCGGCCAAGCTCCAGCAGCAACAAGCACCCAGCTGAAATATAAAATTACGTTCATCAGGCGAAAAGGAGCGGCGGGCGACAGACCGACAGGGCGTATGAGCAACTTGAGCGCCTTTAAAACAGCGGGCACACATTCTCCACGCCAGATAAAGAACTCTTGGCTTTAGAAGAACATTAGTTGAACGACCAACCAATCCACCATCGGCAACTGTGTACAATGTACAATGAACATTATGTACACATATGTATGCTTACATTCTGGTACGGATATGTCCAAAATAATAGGGATACATGTTAGAAAAATAAATTAATCGTTTAAGAAATAGGAAATATAGTTCAAGTATCGTTTTGCTTCTTAAAAACTTTAATTTACTCTGAAATAATCATTGATCTTTGCAAACTTTAAAAAGATGCAGCTAATAAGCTTACACAGATTTATATTTTCATATAAATGCGTTTAGGGAATAAGTTTTAAACGTATATTGTAAGAAATAATCCATTTATATCTGCAAAAGTCAAGAGGTCGCTTGAATTTTTTATTGTAAAATGTGTACACTATTTATAAAATTCTAGAGAATTCAAGCAATTATTTAACAAGACAATTCTCTTGGGATACTTTGGAGAAACCAATATATTAAGCATTTCCAAGCTCCACCGCTAAAATCTTGAACGCAGCTGCTCTTGCAGATCTGTGAATGGCCATTGTTTAAACGTTTAGTCCTCCGCGACCGTTGCCTTTTCTTATTGCGGGCAAACAAACAAAAACCGACGGAGAGACAGTCAGCCAGACAGACGGACAGTTCCAGTAACCAGTAGCCAGTAGCCAGTGGCAGGCAAACAGTCGAGACGGGGCAATGGCAGAATGGCTCGCAGCAGTCGCATAAATAAGTGAAATTGGACAGGATGGACGCAGGGCAGGGCAAACATCCTTGACTCCTTGCAGCAAACTGCCGCAGAGAGAAAGCGAGTTATTAGAGCCAAACGTCGGCTGAAAACTTACCCAGGAACCGTGGCTTGCCTGGAATCCGGGGCATGAAAGTGTAATTCGAGAAATAGAAAGCCCAATCATTCGGCGATTTCAATTTAAATTCCTGTCGATGTAACTATTTTCACACTGAGGAAGAAATGGGGTTTTAAATTTAGGAAAACAATTTAATATTAAAGAAGGGAATTGGATATACTTTAAGGGATTCTTAAAGATAACTATTTAAGTATTTATGAAGGTAATTTTATAAATGTGCAGAGATTTTTAAAGATAACTATTTAAGTATTATAGAAGGAAATTTTATTAATTTTTTTTTTGCATTTTTAAGAAATAAAGAAGAAAATGTTCCAGCTCTTCTTAACCCTTTATTACCGAGAAACTATGCTAACCTGCTTAACTTCTGATTATATTTACCTTTTCATTTAATAAAATATATATTTAATCTATTGTATTTGTATTAAATTAAGTTTCAAGTGTTTAACAACCTTTTCTCCCTGTCAGTTTGTTTAAGGATATTGGGGCTTTTCAACCCTACAAAAATAGTATCCTATAATAACCCTACAAGGGCAATGGAATCGCACTAATGTGGTCTGTACAGAGAGAGAACAGAGCTAATGAACTTGCACTAGCTTAAATCCGAAAGCAGCCTCAACTCCTTGCCGTAATTGCCTTTCAATGGTCAATTAAAGGGACATGAACGTGGGACATGACCATCGACATGTCAATTTGGGATTCGAGGGCGGGTTTAGGGGACTCGCCGCCCCTCAGTGCCGGCGCACTGGCCGAAAAACATCCACTTTGGGTTGGGTCCGAATTGAAAAACAAGCTTTTGGTTTTACGGTGCTTTGTTCGCTTTGTGCCCTGCGTTGGCGTTGGCTTTGAGCTTGTTGTTTTCGTTCGCCACTTTGGCTATTGGTTCCACACGAGCGCTGCGCCGGCATGCCAACTAGTTAGATTAATTTAGCCAGAGTCGCAAATACAATTACGAAGTCATTTCAATTTATTTAGCGCGCGACACCCTCGGCTACGGCCACAGGATGCGGTTCGGTTCGGTTAGGTTGTCCTTGGGGCGCTAAATAAATGTGTTTCGTCGCCTTCCTTGGGACATTTAAGCGGTTCAAGGCGCTAGAAAGTTCGAAATCAATTTCGACGACGGCTGCTTGGCTTTAATTTTTTTTTTTCTATCCGTTCCGCGCACTTTTCGTCTTTTCACGCTTAGCGATTTGTCAAAGTGGCTGCCGCCGAGGCACATCCGCCCCGTTGGCCATCAACATCCCATATATCCAGTGGCTTGACTATTATTGAACGATAAATTGATTAGATATGCGTGTGTGTGTGCGGGTGTAAGGGGGTGCCCCGACTTATAGAGCTCCTGGGAGCTAAGGATATCGATGCTACTGCTGATGTCGCAGCTACTTCTGTCGCTGATTCTTATTGCCGCCTCAAATTGCCATTTCAATGTTAATTTTATTAGGGTGTCAGCAATAAATTCCGTTCAATCTTAAATACCATAAAAAGCGTTACACTACCGCACACACACATGGCTAGCCGTACACGCAAATCCACTCGGCCCCCCGCACACACGCACTCTCCCACGATGGGATGCTGGCCAAGACGCTCCATTTCCATTATCGCCAGCAGCAGCATTCTCAACCTTATTCAAATCTCAGCCAAAAATTATACCAAAATAGAGTGCACAGGGAAAAATGGTTAAGGTATTTAACCTGGATAAGGTATTTATGCTTGATTTTATTATGACTATAAAGATTTCAATAAAATCAATAAACTAAATTTATATTCCTCATAAATATGCATTGATCCTCACCTAACATGTTCGCTATCTGCATATATATTATACAAATCAACAAAGTCATAAATCAGCTAATTGTTCTTCAAGAAAAAATGTATTTGATGTTTTATATCAGGGCAAAGAGAGGAATCATCTATAAGTAAAGTAAATACTTTATTGTTTCTTAGAGTTACATTTTAGCTATTACTTACTGCTTGAGTAGTTTACCTGGTTAAGGGTATATTCAGATATAGATCCGGCTCGAAGGACCATTTGCTGGGGCAGTTACCTGGTTAAGGGTATATTTATATATATGTCATTTATACTTTCCTTAAAATGTAGTTACATTTAAAATGTTAAACAAAGAAATACTTCTATGTTAATTTTACTCTAAAATATAAGGCTTTCTTTGATATCTAAATATCTTTATATTTGATATTTGTGTACCTAAAAGAGTAAATTTATTATATTAAGAAAAATCGTTTAACCTTAAATTCTCCGGTGGTTTGTTAACTTATACTCCATGTCATACCCAAGTGTATACTCGTCCTTAACTTCACCGCATTGTGTTGGGGCACACGTCCCCATTGACAGGCCAGGCCACAAGTTATCCATCAAAATGCGGCTCGACGACACTCGAGCTGTTGGGATTTGGGCCGTAACCATAAACCGTTTTCAGATTTACATGCAGGCCTCGCATGTTTGTGGCGGCAGTTGTGTATACACTTATATATCTGGGTATGAGTGGCCCACATTGATGACCATGGCATGGCCAGGGCTCTCCTCCAAAAGTTGGAAACTATTCATTTGTCTTTGCAACATGACCAACTCAAAAGTTTCGAAACAATTACGCCCAGCAAAATGGCCAATAGGGACCGGAATAATCCTTCGCTTAGCATCGTTAAAGTCGCATTTTTAAGCCAAATGTGACACAAACTGCCTTGTTGTGTCATTTGGGGACATTGAACCCACTCGGACCACTCCAAAACTCTGGTCACGAGGTGGTTTTGACCGGCGGCAGGACAACAAACAAGCAAAGTGCACAGCTTGGCCAGAGCAAAAAATAAAGGACACGATCCAGACTCAGGCATCCGCAGGAACTGGCCAATATGGTGTGCGCATAATGAATTTATCAAATTAATCAAAATGGCGCTGCACCCCACTAAAGCCCAGAGACAAACACCGGAAGCGTGTGTCCCCAGACCACGTCTCCAGTCTCTGTATCTGTGCCCATTCCACTTGCTCTTCCTGTCCCTTCGAGTGTGTATGAGCATAATATAATTAAGCGCGTTGCGCGCCACAAAGATGGGGATTTAATAAAGCCATTTGGCTGACAACAGCCATTCGGCTGACGAGGATGAAGATGGGCGTCTGGGCAGCAGTACTCGGTGATAATCGCCGTCAGCCGGGCGACAGTGCCACCAGAGATTGGACGCCAACATCCACTCAGGAGCGGCGTTTGGGGATTAACAAAAGGATTTTTTTTATGAATTTTAGTGGGTCGCCTCTTTGATTGCAGAAGAGACTTTATGTCACTTCATAAATACATTGAAATTATAATTAAAACAATTTTTAATATGAACCTGAACTGAATTGGTCAAGGAAAATTTATTTAAAAATAATAAATACCTTAGATACATGTTTTAGTATTAGTATTAAATTAGTTTTTATGTTTATTCTGCATTATTCTAATATTTTACTACAAATTTGTTAAACTTAAAATCTCAAAAGTTTACTATATTCGTAATTTAGTAGAGAAAAACTTTGATGTTTTTGAATATTACTCCCTGTTAGATTTATGTTTGGTGTTTTCAAGGAATATGTCCCAATACCCCACAATTATCTTAATAGAATCCCTTTAGAAGCACGCCAAACCCCGCCTCTGTCCAGTTGGTTCCAGACGAGTGCCGCCTGGTCAGGAACCCCGGCCCAGGCTGGCAGGATGGCGGAGCGGAGATGAGCCAGTCTCAGCTGGCGGCCGGATGCTTTAATGTTATGTAAATGACAGCGCGCCTAATGAACTTTTCATTCATTATCGTTAGTTAGTTAGCTGCCGGCCTGGTCGATGGCCGGTTATATCCTGATCCTGGGCCCCGACACTTAAATGCTAATCCCGCTGCCATTCCAGGACCACTTGAGACCGCAGACGACAACCGCAAAGCCCCTCTGATTGATTTGTTTAATGCCACCGGATCCGGATCCGGCGATAGGAGCGTATCCGAGAGGTCGTTGGACATCCTAATTTCATTAGCGCGTATTTAAGCGTGAGCATAAACTTGCCGGGGCAGAGGGCAATTACGACGGATTTGGGGCTGGACAAACCCTCGTAACCCACTTAATTGAACAGGGGGCGGTGGCGGCTGCACCCATCCATCCGGAGAGATGTTGCCCCTGTGATTCCCATTGCGAGCCATACATTCCGATTGTTGCCGCAGCAGGACGACGAGGACATCGAGCAGACTTCTGAGGGGCAGCCACGGCGTCGCTGTGGCCAGGCTTGGGCAGCTACCACGGCTGACCAGCATTGGCGTAGGCCCTAGGATCCGCCTGTTGCTGCTACTCCTGCTCCTGCCCGCGCTCCTGCTCCATGCTCACGATGCACTCCCCGCCGCAGCAGGAACATCTGCAGCCACAGTCACCTCAACCTCAACCCCAACCGCGTCGTCGTCGCAGCAGGCTGGGCTATCCCGTGGCGCTGCTAGTGGCGGCGATGGCCCACACCACCCAGCTCATAGTATTCCAGCCGATCGCCACGACAACCACGACAACGCCTACTCCAACTCCACCGCAGCAGCAGAAGCAGTTACAGAAACCACAGCAGAAACATCAGCCAAGGACGATGCTGAGCAGATGCTGCCACAGATTCCGTCGTATATCCGCACAACCGCCATGTTCTTCTGCATAGTCATCATGTTGTTGGGTGTGGTGGGCAATGTTATGGTGAGTGCTCCAAACTAATCCAAACAATTTAAATTAACTCTGTTTAAAAATTCCTCCACAACTCTTTCGAAACTTTTCGTAAAGTTTTGCAACAGTTTTTACTAGGAAATATTTTGTGGCTGCCAACATTTACTTATTTAAATACTAACTTAAGCTAGTAAATAATATAATTAAATACCAGTTTGGTTAACTCTGAAATCCTCCTCCTCTCTAGGTGCCCATTGTGATTGTCAAGACCAAGGATATGCGCAACTCCACCAACATCTTCCTCACCAACCTGAGCATCGCCGACCTGCTGGTGCTGCTCGTCTGCACGCCCACCGTCCTCGTGGAGGTCAATACCCGACCAGAGACCTGGGTCCTGGGGCATGAGATGTGTAAGTGCCGCCTACTCCTACTGGTCTGTTTTCTTTTCCCCGGCCTAATTAACTGCTGTGCTTCCAGGCAAGGCCGTGCCGTTCGTGGAGCTGACGGTGGCCCACGCCAGCGTGCTGACCATCTTGGCCATCTCGTTCGAGCGCTATTACGCAATCTGCGAGCCATTAAAGGCCGGCTACGTCTGCACCAAGGGCCGGGCCATTCTCATCTGCGTCCTGGCCTGGGGCATCGCTGCGCTCTTTACGAGGTAAGCATTCGGTGCCACTGTCTGGAGACGGTGCAATGAGGCTTCACTCTTTCTTGAAATTAATTAAGTATTTAGCATTATAATTTCTAAATCGCATGCTTTCTGGTGTTTGGTCTATATTTAGTATATGTACGTCATTATCCTGGTTAGATCTAGTTTATGGCTTATTTCCATTTATTCATTTTGTGCGGCCAAGCATTCGCTTCCTTGCTCATTAATTATAAGTGTCAATCGCCGTCATTTTAATGATTTGTGCTTTGTTTTTGGGTTTCCGTTTCCGTTTACGCATTTTTCCCCCGTTTTTTGTTTATTTTCCATTCTACTTTGACGGCGGAATTTCTGGTATTGGTGTTTGGCCTTTTGTTTGGCATCAGCGTGTCCATTTAAATGCTAAACTGTGACTGTCCCTATCTATTTCCATTCCCACTTCGCCTCCTGTCCCGGACTCGGCCATTGTCCGAGTGGAAGATCCCCGTTATCAGCGTCCTGTCATCTTTAATAAGCACCGATGTCCGCTATCATGGATTTCATTTCATTGACACTTTATTATTGTATGTCCATGGTCGCGACCAAGGACGTTCTCCGAAGGGCGACCAGCGACCTAAGACCAGCGACCCTTTTTAATTTTGCAAATCTTGCCGCGTCCATAACAATGAAATAAACAGCACATTGTCGGCTAGGCTGGGCTCCCCTCTGCTCGGCCACTGACCCCCCTTTTGGGCTGGAGTCACTACTGGAATTCAGGCCCGAGACCCATTAATTACGCCACACAAGAAGCCGTCGGCGGACAAACATTTTAAAACACATTCAAACAGACGCCCATGGGCGTAGCTATGGCCTGGGGGCGGGGCACATCGCACGTCCAACACGCTTGGATCATCGTCAAAGAAGAAAAAAAAAGAGAATATATTTTGTCCCCGCCTGTTGCCTGTCATATCTTTGGGTCTAGCCGGCGAGGATTGGTGCCGGGTTACCCAAAATAAACGAAAATTTAAACTTGTTTGTTTTTGCGGAAATAATATTTACACCATTCCTATAAGAATATTTTGTATGTAATATTATCCATCACTCCATCTCCATCTGTTCATTAATCCCCATTTCAAGTTTAATAACATTTTCTTAGTAAATAAGTAGGGAGACTTTTTGGAAAGAAAATATTTATGAAGCTTGTTTAAAATGAGTTCAGTTTGTGGATTTATTTCTAAGCCATGTTAACAAACTATTTTCATAAAAACATTTATGATATACATAACAGAGAGTCCAAGGGCTTTTTTGATTTTTTTAAAAAAGGGGCACTGATCGGAAATCAATATTTATTAACTGAAATGCTTATAATTAGGGTTTTTTTAGGCCTTACTTAGACCTATGTACATAGGTTCCTTATGATAATATTTTAACCATATCTTACTATCTCCCGTTTATCACATTATAAAGACATATATCGCTTCAAATTGACCAGATTATCTTGCATCTAAGTTGGGATATTAATTTTAAAGGACTGACTGCTCCCTGGTAATAAAAAAAGAATCCCATCTGTGCAATCAGGTCACGAAAATCGGTTCTAGGCCAGACAGGTTCATTGGACACCTGAACTCAGCTGTAGCAGACTTGGTTAACCTCTCGTTCATCGTCATCGGTCCATCGTCATCCTCTGTCTCTTTTCTAACTCCTCTTCCTCCTTCCCGCCACTCTGGGCGCTTCACTGCCTCCTCTTCCTCCTTCCTGCCCCTCTGGGCCCTACTCTGCCTTCAATCTCCTGGCTCCAACCATATCCATTATCCATTATCCGTTATCCACTCCCCCGTGACCCCGCCACCTGATTACGTTTCTTGTTTGCTCTCTCTCCCCCAATCTCGACTAATCCCGAGCAGCCCCATTCTGTGGGTGGCCGAGTACAAGCTGGCCGAGTACATTGATGGATCGTCGGTGGCCGTGTGCCTCACGCAGGCCATCACCGACTGGACCATTGCCTTCTTCCTGATGACCATTTCGGTGTTCTTCGTGGTGCCATTCGTGACCCTGGTGGTGCTGTATGGCATCATTGCCCGGAACCTGGTCTCCAACAGGGGCGCCATGCTGCGGGCGCGTCCCACAAAGCCGGAGCTGAGCCTGAAGGCCCGCAAGCAGGTGGTCCTGATGCTCGGCGCCGTCGTTCTCTCCTTCTTCGTCTGCCTGCTGCCCTTCCGCGTGCTCACCCTCTGGATCATCCTCAGCACGGACCAGACGCTCCATGACCTCGGCCTGGTGCGCTACTACAGCCTGCTCTACTTCTGCCGGATAATGGTGTACCTCAACTCGGCCATGAATCCCATTCTCTACAACCTGATGTCCACGAAGTTCAGGCGGGGCTTCGGTCGCCTCTGCCAGGATGCGGCCAGGATATTGCTGGAACTGGTCACTCTGGGGAGGCGGAAGGAGGGTGCTTCTCGCGGACGGAGTGGCACCTTGTCACTGGGCATGGGCACCAATACCAATACGAACACCAACTCCTCAAATGCCACGGCAGCCACGAGCTCCAGTATCCTGTCGCGGAGCTCCAACCGCCGGTGCAGCGAGGACATCAGCCGCACCCGCCTGAAGATCGAACTGCAGATGCCATGTGGCAGCGACCTGGAGGCCATGGCCATGTTGCAGCACTCAACACGGGGCAAGGGGATGGCCCGCAGGGAGAGTGACAGCCGCCTGATGAGCCTGAGAAATCCGCAACCGCGGCGCCAAAAGCCTCAAATCAGTTTCGACGAGCAGGCTCTGGGTGGGAGAGGGAATGGAGCGGCGAAGGAGAGCCTCCCTGCAGGAAATCCCTCCCAGATAGCTCTTCCTTGAGCGAGAAATCGTCCGTAACCCGTTTACACGCTCGCTTCACTTGGCTGGAATGTGTCGATGGCTCCTGATCCCGGCACACAAATCCCATCCAGAACGCCTTTGGCAGGCATAATCGATTTCAGTCAACCGTTGACAGCTCACAACTCCAAAGAAAAAGAGCTGGGGCGGCCGCCTTGGACATTTCCGTACAAAAAACAATCAATTTTTCGGGCTATTAAACTCGAATGAATGTGCCAAAGATAAATAACAGCAGCGACAGCCAAACAGCACTACAACTACACTCCTTCCCAAAATTATGCGACACCCCGAAAATTTTAGGTTCGACCCTCGTACGAGAATGGGAAAGCAGAATACAACAAAAACAAGTATGCAGAATGCAAGCTTAATGAATTCTGCTTTAATAAATTTGTTTTTAACTCTAGTTAAATCTTCCGTTTTCAAGTAGAGGTGAAAAAAGCACAGAAGCTCGGTTTTTGCTATGTCTGCAAGTGTAACAAAACTATGCGTCACATTTCAATTATTGCGATTAGAGAGACAGGTTTGGTTTCAATTAATTTTTTTTATACTTCTATTAACAATTTAATGAATTCGTAATAGAATGCCGGGTGGTCGTTTGTTATCTGAGGAGGAAAAGGGAAGAATAAAAGCCTAAAACGATGCTGGCTTTAATGTTAGTGAAATATCGTGGAAAATCGGTCGAACACGTTGTGTAATCACCAAATTTTTGAAAAATCCGGATGAATATGGTGTGAAGCGCAGCTCTGGAAGAAAACCCAAGTTGGATGACCGCGATAAACGTCGCATAATACTTAAAGCTAGCAATTCATTTGCTTCGTGCTCCACACTTGCCGCATGTTGCAGTAAGCCTGTGTCACGGATGACCGTTTGGCGGACGCTACAATCATCGGAGTGCATTGTGAGAGGAGTCT
>VNKF01009843.1:0-29012 GCA_008044355.1 Drosophila lacteicornis
GGAGCAGGGGCAGCAATAAGCTCCTAGCAAATCCGAAATGTCTTCTCACATGGCGGCGAGAAGCGAGAAAGCGAGAATCCCTGAAGGCAAAATATGAAATGCTCTTTAAGGAGATATTTGTCACCAAGAGAGGTTTAGTGTATAAAGAAAGTTACTTGGGGCTTTAAGATTATGTAAACTGTAAACTGCTTATAAAATATCTTTATCTTTATTAATATAAACGAGTACGAATTTCTGAAGAATATAATTATTATTGACAGCTCACACATAAGTTTCTGCAACCCAAATTGAGTGATACACGTAACCCCTCAATTCAATAATTGATTGAAGACTTTGAAATTGAATCAGGCTTCCGCCTTTAAAGAACACAATACTCTCGTCTAATCTCCAAAAGAAGACAAAAATATTACAGATTTGCGGAGTATAGAAATGATGACACAAGCTAATCCATCATGAGGCCGCATGCATCAAAGGCGACCTTGGCCACAAATGTATCAGACCCTCGTTCCCCAAGGGTAGTAGTCTCTGTTTGTACTTCGCCCCCCATATTTTCTTACATTTTTCCGGCTTTAAGGAAAAGCGCCACAGGGGCTGGGATCGAGGCCAGGACACGTGGTTGTCGTCGCAGTCATTGGTGATTTATTGTTTCGAAAGTTTTTCCCCGGCCGGCAGTGGCCTTTCCTCGGTTCTGAATGGCATAAAACTTTATTGAAATCCTAGCCACATCCGCTTCATTGGGAGCGCATCAATCAGGACCCAGTAACATATGTCGACGGATTGGTTAAATGCCACGCCCACTGCGCCAACTACTGCTGCCAACTCATAAAAGGCCCAAATGGAAAATTGACTTTGAGCCACATAAATTAGGAAGAGCGGGAGCGGCGTAATGAAGTCGGACCGAGCATCTTAGCTGCAGTAAAATGGTTAAAAAAAATACAGAGATTCCCGCTGGCTCTTAAAGTTAAATGCCTGAGGGAGCGGGTGGGTCATCAGGGGCTAGGGGTCAGGGGTCGCAGGTTCCAGGTCGGGCGAAGCCAAGCGCAGCTGCAAACAATGGCATTTTAAAAGCTCAGGGCAGGCAGATCCAGCTCTTTGCTCGACCTCAAAGCCACAGACAGACACAGGGGGCGGGAAAAAATGCTAAAGGGAGCGCGATTGCACGTGGAAAATATTCATGTAAATACTATTGAAAAAATTCTTGGTATTCATATTAATATTATTTTTATTAACCCAAATTATAGGTTTTTTATAGAGTCCACAGTTTGATGAATTATTCATTAAAATTATTTAGCAAGCTTAACATATTTCTCCCTGTGTAGATACTGAGTAAAACGCGAACGACAAAACCTTTAAAGACAAACAAGGCAGCACGACGACGACGACGACAACGGCGGCACACATGGCGTATGCGTAATAACATTTTGCGTTACATTTGCTTTTTATTGCATACCGCAAGGCGGATGCCTGCCCCTACTGCCCGTGCCCGCCAGCTCTGCTTTGTGTCCTGCGGCCGCCTTAATTTCCGTGCCATGAGGCACGGTAAATGTAAATGTCATACGGCTAATGCGAAAACTTTAAACTGCCCAAACAAATGGCGGGAAGACCTGGCCAGAAATGAAAATAAAAAACTTTTCCGAAATTCGTCGCGTCATCCGGGGATTATCGCACATAATAAGTGAGAGTGGAGGGACTAATGAATGACAGCGTCTGTCAGGGACTCAAGCGGGTCTCAGAAGCTTAACCAAAGCACTCGTTGACATCGAGAGGTGAATGTGGTTTATGGAAGTACAACTACTGTTTATTAAATCCCAAAACACATTTTGATTTCAAGAAGTTTTGCCACAGAAAATAATTATAAAAAATATTAAAACTGTTTAGGCACAGAAAATAATTACATAAAATATCAAGAGAGTAAAACGCATAAGAAGCTAATAATTATCATTAGACATCCTTCCCAAAAGAACTATTTTTCAGGTCTTCAATGTGTTAAGAATTTTCATAGATTTTAAAGTTTTAAAATTGTTTAAGTAATCGTTTTTTTGTTAAATCAAAATCCATCTGCTTTAAATAATCCCATATTCATTTCATTTTATGTTCAAAAGTTTATCAAGTTATCAGTTCAAAGCTATCCGTTCGTAAAATAACTCAAGAGCTGTGGTTAAGTTATTGGAAGTTTAAGGATAAATTCGATTGCGAGCAGTTAAAGTGCGGAAAACTTCGCATGTACTATGTACTAGCCATAACTGGTCAAAGGCTAGCAATCCTGTTGAAAAGAGTCCTGCGAAAGGAGAGTCAAACTGACGAATGTCAGCAGCACAAACAGACAGCCCTTGGCGGGTAATTGGGATGGCAAAGTGGCTGTGAGACTGGCAAAAAAGCAGCAGCAAATTGTGTCATTTTCCGTTTATCTGTATCTGCAAGTTTGTGCCGCTCAAACTCCCATTGAATACTGCGAGGACTCGAGGCTTCGAGGGATGCGGAGTGAGGGAGGGAGATGCCAGTGAAACGGAAGCCGCGATTAAATACAAATAAGGCATTAAGTGCAAAGGCGCTGAGGCGCATAATACAAATTGCGTCGATTGGGGGAGGTTGGGAGGGTGAGGGAGTCCCCGCTGATTGGGTGCCCTGGAGTCTGCCAGGGAAGTTTGTCTGGGTCCTTGAGTCCTTGCCGGCAGTTACAGTCGGAGCGGGGGAAAACAGCGGAACGAAACTATGTTGTGTCTGTCAACGGCAGATATTGGGATATCTTTAAGATTAAAGTTCTATTAAAGATTAATTTCGAGAAGGATATTGTAAGGCTTAGTTAAATAATTAAACTAATTTAATAATTTTATTAAGATTGAAGCAAGAATACAGCGATAATTAATATTAGGAGAAAGTTTATGGGAATAGGTTATTAGATTTATGGGCTTAAAGAATCTCTTATTGTTACACTTTATTTAAAAAAAAATATTTTCAACATAAATACAAGTGTTTAGTTACTTTTCTAAGTAAAGTCCTAAATGCCAAACCTCGATCACTATGTTGAATCTAACTATTTAAGATTTGTCCCGCTTTAAGGACCTAAATGCTTGAGTGAGGGAACAGGGCAGTCAGCCTGCTCGTTGACATTTTTTATTCATTTCTGCCGGCTCCGTTTCGCCGGCCAATTTATGCTCCGCAATTGCTCAGCCCATAAGTAGGCAACGAACGAGGAGCATCCCATCGGTCGCTCTATGCAAACCGCCTGCAGGACCCCCGGCCGGGATGTGTCAGGAGGCGGACAAAGACCATTACACTGCGGCTGGACGCGCTTGGCAGGGCAAGGACCTACTCCTAGGGCAGGCGGGAGGACTGGCAATTGAAAGTGGTCTGGAAAGTCGAGCCGAGGCTTTAAAAATTTATGAATGTGTCGGATGCGTGCGCCTGCGATCCTCTCGGGCGGGGTGACCACTTCATCCAAGGCCGAGTCAATGGATGCAAGTATGCCAATTTATATTTAGCTCTGGCTCCTCATCCACAGACAAGCGCCCTTCTCCGGTTCACTGTGATGTTGTGTTTATATATATTTTCGTTCCTTTTATTTTTTTGCCTTTCCAGCCAGCTCGGCCAGCTGCACAATTTTGCGGTTCATTTAATATTTTTTCGTGTTGTTTACCTGGCCGGGCCGCTGGCCGCTGGCCGCTGGCCCGTCCAGTGGCATTGGCATTAGCATTGGCATTAGTGTTAGTATTGGTATTAGTCTCGGCATTAGCTCCGCCATTAGCCGTCCGCCCTCGCCGCGGGCTCTTTGAAGCTAACGAGCTGCCATGGCAATTACAGGCGGGGGGCAGACGACGCTGTGTCCGCCGAGTCCTGCCCTCCAGGTCTCCTCCAGCTTTTCTCCCTCTTTATATTTTATTTGCCAGAATTGTTAGCTGCCGAAACAGAAAAAACGTTGCGCCAAGTCATCACAATATGAATAAGTCAACGTTCGAGGAAAAAATTTTGCTGAAATCGGTAAAGTTAAAAATACAGATGATTTTACAGAATATATCACTAAGGGACAGCCTTTAATAATTACTTAAGGTATTTTACAATTTTTTTTAATAATTAAAACGGACTTTTATTTACAAAAAAAAATAACAATATTGAGAGGCTGGAACTTTGTAATTTCTTTTCGTTTCCTCCACTATTTTTCCGTCCTGCTCAAACGGATTCGCCTGGCTTAGTGTGACCTTAGCCTTATTCCCAGGAAATACCTTAAGGCTATCAAGAAAGGGTATCCAAATCGCACTGATAGTACATACGAAAGTGTAGCAAGGGCTCAATAACAAATCATGTTGTTAGCATTTAGCATTTTGCATTTCGTATGTAGCATTTTGCATTTAGTATTGTAAGTTAAGATTCTGCCGACATTAAGAAAATTAGGATTAAGTAAAACGAAGACTAAGACTACGGTCATACTACGATTTGGAAAACAAAAACATTGAAAAGTTAAATCAAGAAAAATAAATCGACGAAATAAAGAATAATCTTATATAAAAACTACGATAACAATTTAGATAATTAGATTTTCATTAAATATATGGTTTTAAATACTAGCAAAGTATGTATTTTTTTCCTCTCAGTGCACATATGTAAGAGTAGTGGTAGGTGTCAAGCACCTGAATTGAACTGAACTGAGCGGGGCTCAACTGAACTCAACTTAACGCGAACCCAATCGAATCGCAGCGAATCGAATGGAATAAAATCGAAACCGAACTGAACAGAAATAACGCGGCATAGCCCTGTCAATAATGTGTATGCATTCGGCTCCTGTGTGTGTGTGTGGGAAACCAACAGGGCGTGCAGTTCCAATTAAATCCAAGCATTCAATTACTGAAAAGGCGACAAATGCACACAGCCATCGCCACCTCCGCATAAAGCATTTCTTTATTTCATTTTTATTTTTTGCAGTTCGAGATGAGAGCATCGAATTCACACAAAGCTTTTCCTATCCCCCTGTCAAACAAAAAGGTGGGAAATTGGCGTAACTTAACGGGGCGGAGCGGACAGGCTCCAGAAACAGAAGGTTTTAGTTCGGATTTTATGTATGTATGTTGCTGGATTCATTAAAATAAATGTAAAATAAATAAATTCAATCCTCAGTTGTAAGCCTATTGCTTATTTCAGTATTCTATAAATCTGAAGGCAATAAAATCATGCAAACTTAATGGTAAACAACTGGCACACCTGCTCAGAACTAGTTTTATCTGCAAAAAACATTCCATTGCAGGGCGTTTCATTTTGAATTGATTAAAACTGACAGCCGCGAGTTCAGAGAATCGGAATCAAATCGAATCCACAGGCCTGGCTGGAGAGTCGTACGGAAACAATGCTTAGACAAAAATATATCCCGCTGGGTGCTGGGTGGTCCTTTTTTATGCCCCTGTTGTTGTTTGGCTGCCAAACTATGGAAGTTCCATATGCGGATGTTTTTTCCACTCGTGGCGCAAGCGGAAAACTTGCGATGAGTCGAGTTGAGTGTCTGTCTGGTGGCAGCGGAAAAACAATTTTACATGTTGCATGGAAACGGGGACATATGGACTGAATGGGGTGAGAGCGAGAGTCCTCTCTAACTGATTTCCTGTCCATTCTCATGCCTGAATATTAAATATTTGAAATTCTTTTAAAGGCTTTGAACGGGAACTGAATAAAGGACAACTTCTTTATTAATAAATATCCATGCATTTTGTTAAGGATTGTATAAAATATTAATTTGTTAATTATTAAAAAGTATTCCCGATTATTACTTTTTTTTAGCCAATATTAAAGTTAAAAGCTGGCACCGGAAACTTTCCGAGCACCGTGCCCAGGTCTACGGTACCCCACTTTTCCTCCAGTATTTCGATGGTGTGTTCCTTGTTTCTCTCCAGGAAGGACTTGGCCCAATCGCCCTTCAGGCAGCCATCGTCGCAGTTGCAGCCGAAGGGATTGCAGGGACCCTGGCCGCACCAGGTGCCCACCAATCCGCCTCCATTGGCGCAGATGGTAATGGAGCACCTGTCCGCGGTTCCATGCCCGCCAACGGCACCGCAGGATGCGTCCTTAACCTTGTAGGTCAGATCCAAATACGAAGTGCAGCAGTCGCCATTGACGCTGGCACTCAGAAAGATCACCAGAACCAGAGAAGGAATAAATGCAGAATGCATCTTGGGAAGTCCACAGTTGGAAGTGATGTCTCCTCCATTCAAGTAGGGGTTTTTATGGGAGATTTTGTTTACTTTATCACTTAGCAAGGGTATTTTTTTAAGTGATTCGTTAAGTGACAATCATTAAGTCAATAGATACAAAAGGTACATAAAAGAGCTAAAGGTAATTGACCGAAAAATTTAACCTCCCTGAACCGTGAGCATTGAATTCGTACAAGTATTATCTCTTGTTTTAAATAAATATAATTAAAGTCATCTATATATGTAAAAATTGATGCCACTTTTCGTTGAGACTTTAAAACATATTTTCCGTAGAATAAATAAAAATAAAAAATACAAATTTTATAACTCAATTATTGTACTGTTTATTTTTAGTTAAACAATCCGTAAAATTTTCTATTCCCTACAACTATTTAGGCTCGTAGTGCCAGAACGTGTCGGATACCGAAATGGAGTACTCCTTGTTCTTGGCAATGAAGTCCTTGGCCCAACGTCCTTGCAGGCAGCCGTCGGCGCAATCGCATCCCGCTGAGTTGCAGGTGCCGTTGCCGCAGTGCTTGCCCATCATCACCTCTCCATTGGCGCAAATGGTGATCGAACAGGTGTCGTTGGTTTTTCTGCCTCCAACGGCTCCGCAACCATAATACGTGAGGCTGTAGCTCAGAGTCGCCTTGGTGTTGCAGCACTCGGAACTAACGACGGCGATTAGGGACAGCCATGCTGCCACGGCGATTACCAGAGGAGCAATTATTACCGGTCGCATCATGCGATGTTTACACAAAAACTGATCCATTTTCGACGGGGTCTCCGTATTTATAGGAGGTCGGAATACCAAAAGGGGATTCCCCTGCGAGCCTGAGGTTATCAAAGGCAACCTTTGAATCAAGACGCATCATATTGTATGCCTTATCTCTATGGGTTTTGTACATATTTCTATATACTAAACGGATCTCGACTTGCTCTTCAGATTATGTAGTCATTTCCAGCATTCAAATTATATACTTTTAAGGGAATGCTTAGCCGAGTCACCTTCACAGCTGATCTAAGCTTCCTCCTTAAATTTTCCTTGGCCTTTCCTTGACCATTGTTTTTCGGCGCTGATCCCGGGGCACAAAGTTGCGCTGGCCTCATAAAAAAAGCATAAACAAATGCAGACGGACATTAAACTCAAGCACACACACTTACTCGCTCACTCACGTGCTGGCACAGTGAACATAAAATGTGGGCTCTGATTACATTTGCATACGAATATTACGTATACGACCCGCTGCCCCGCCGCCACCCAGAATATCGATGCAAGGGTTAGAGACGCTTCTGTTTACCCAAGGAATTTAATTTCCAACTTTGACTTTGGCCAGGCGGTGCCGGTAAAGTTCGCTCGGTTCGTGGGTAAACTTTGTCCTACTAGTCCTAGGTAGTGATCTAATAAAAGGACCACGGCGGAGCCATGTGTGTGACACTTGTGGAGCAGCCCAGCGCAGCTACCACTGCCGGGATTATGCAGCTACCGAGTAAACTTTAAATTATGTAATTCAACACATTGCAGGTGGCCGCCGTCGTCGAAGGATGAGCAGGCAACAGGCAGCGACAGGCAGCACCACATGCAACATGCAACATGCAACGTAAAACAGGCACGCACACACGCTCACAGGACACGTAGCAAGTGCACTGAGGGAAAGTAATCAGTTCTGACGATTTTTATAATTTAATGTAATTTATTTAAAAAATAGGTTCTCAGAAGGTAGCCAGTGGAAGATGGAAGATCTAACTTACTATATTTTTTTTAATTTTAATTTTAGATTATAATAAATCTCTAAGGGTTTTAGCAACTCAATAACAATATGTTTCCTCAGTGTTCGCATAAATTGAAGCCCCTGTCCCTGTCCGCCACTTACAGCTCGCTGTTCCTTGTTTCGCCTTGTGCCGATGGATGAGTGTGCCCCACCTGGGAACCGGGATCCACGAATTTCAATTAACGTGCCAACACGAACGAGTTGCGCCCTGCGGCGGCGCTTTCGCCCGGCCAATTCTGCACCTTCTCCACCTGTTTGATGATACGCAATAAATTTCCGAAAAAAAGAATAAAACCATTCGAGGAACACGGTCTTAAAATACCCCGTGTTGAGCTATACTTATCGCAGAATTGCGTAATCCCCGCGGAATATATATAGACATTTATTTTCAGTTTCAATAGCTCTGGGCACTCCCTTTTCCCCGATGCACTTTTGATCTTACTTTTAATCTGAGAAGCGATTAAGGTGGGACAAAGCGAACTCACTCCCACGACCACTGATATGCCGCGGAAATTTATATATAATTTTATTTTCTGCGAGTGAGGAAAGCGATTTCATCTAAATTGCACGGCGAATGAAAATCATTTATAAGCGTTAAATAAAAACCAAAGCCCGAAGACAAATCGCAGCAGCGATATGATTGGATTGTATTCTCGGAAAAAAATGCTTAGCAAGTCGAATAAATGTCAGATAAAGATTTATGTTCAGATGTGTGGGGGAAAAGCTTATTAAAATGGAAGGTGAAGATGAATGGCTCAGGTAAGTGGGAGAATCGAAAAGGTAAGAGTTTTTGCTGAATTAAAATTAAATATAAGAAGGAAAAGTACTTAAAATGATTTGAAATTTGTTATGTTATTAATAAGTTGAGCTCTGCTTTAGCAACTATTTAATTCATATTTATTTCCAGATTTTAAATGAGAGGAAGGAATGGTTTTAATTAAGAAAAATACATTAAGTTAAATACAAATAATTATCCAGTGAAGGTATTTTGCTTCAAATTGATTTCTAACATTTAAATAGAGTAAATATTTTACTTTCTAAAATAATGTGTGCATTTTACTAAACATTTTATTTTAAAAATCCAAGAAGAATGTTTAAAAATAAGTCTAAATTAATTTTAAATGTAAATGTAAATGTAAATATTATTTTAAAATAAATCCAAAACGTTTTCATCCCATTACTGATCCAATTTTCCTTAAAATCTTACCAAATTGATTTCCCTTGCCAACCAAAATGTTGACCACAAACCCCATATTTGCCTGCAGGGGTTGAGGATGCCATTTCGATTAGGCCAGGGCCATCTTCATCCAAATTAAGACAATATTTGATGGTACTTGACAAAAAATGGGCACTAGAATCGATTTAGATAGGAGAACTGAAAATGCTCTGGGTGAACGAACTCAGTGGCTTGGGGCTGTCCGGGGGTCCTGCTGCGTGCTGAGGTGTTGCATGTGCCTCGCTGCGAAAATATACTTAAAAGGCAAACGTGTGCGGGTGCCAAGCAAACACACATCTTCAGCGGCAAGGACACGGCAGAAGGAGGAAGAAAGTCAGGCAGCCAAAGCTTATTTTACAAACGCCTGAAGGCTGACTTGAAAGTGAGCTTAATAGGCGACGTGAGAGAGGAACTTTGGGGCTAGGAACGAATGACTTGCCTCTGCTCCTTTCTCCTCCACATCCTGCGTATCCTTCTTATCCCTACGCCTGCCAATCTGGGCGTGTGCGCCATATCATTGGATTAGGGCGATTATCTTTCTCAAATATCATTTTGCACGAATGCCAACAACAATGTCTGAATTTCCCGCGATTATATTTAAGGTGAACTCTTTGTGGGCGCAGGGAAGGAGGCTTGGCCAATACCAAATGCTGCAGCGGTTGCGTGCGGCTTTTGTGGTTACCCGGTAATCAGCCATGTAGCCGAGCAGAACCACCAACTCCCACCCACTTGTGTGCGCTTTTTGATACTGGAAAAAAAATGTTTCTTTAGTTTAGAAATTAAATTTAGCTTTGTTTTGAGTTTCTTATCGTACCAAAAATAAGTATTTTCACAAATTACAAATGAATAAATATTTAAAAATAAGGTAAGAGAAAGAATGTACATTTTTTAGAAGAACCAAATAGAGTTTAATAACAGAAAATCTATTTTAAACATATACAAAATATTTATTGATAGCAAAAGGTGATTTTAATTATTTTATTAGTACAATTAATTGTTCAAAAAACCTTAAACCTCCGCTCACACACAAACACTTCTCTGCTGCCTTCCCAGTACCTTACATCCTTTTTAAGCAGCTAACATTTCAATTACCAATTGTTCGCAATTTAATTCTGGGGATTATCAAGGCTGTTGATATTCTGCCTGTGCAAAACCCAAACTACTTCCATGTTTGGCTGGCTGGCTATTTACTTTTATGGCTTGTTTGCCAGCTCGTGAAAACTTTTGGCCCACACACGGCCCAAGTGACCCATTAAACGAATTGAAAATGAACAACACACCACGACTCCGACTCCTCCCTTGTACCACGGCGCGTATGTGTAATAAATTTTGATTGAGTTGCACTGCATTGCAGCTTAGCAGAAAGAATCCCGGGGAAAGTCACATCAGATCGAGATTGCTGGCCAAAGTTGTGGTCATTGCGGTCCAACAGATTTCATTGAATCCAGCAGCCAGCAGCGAGCACAAAAATACCAATATGCCACAACTTTCGCCAGCCAGAAACCAGAAAACTTTGGCCATAAGCACGGCCATGGAGGAGCAGCAAACAAAGCAAAACTGGAGCAGAAAAAAGCACGCAAAAGGAATAACAAAAATGTTTGGCCCTTATGGCGACAACAGGGCGTATTCGCAATATGCAATTAACTCGACCATTTCCCCTCAGTTATGCCTCAGTTTTGTCGCTCACAGGTGCAAAGTGAAAATATGTTGCCAATTAATGTTAATTAAATTCATATTTGTGCACTTTTGAGGTCTGTAAATGGCTTTATTTCCTTCTAGTATTTATAGCAGCTTAAGCACGGTTTCCAAAATAATTTGTGGCCCTGATTTCGACTTTTAATTTATGCAGAAATGTTGAGCAATATCTCAGGGGGTTGATGAGTTAGTGTACACTCTTTAAAAGCTCTGAGAAATGTTGAAATATATTGTTTGGCATTGTATTCTAGTAATCTGGAAAGAGGACATCTCTGGCAGCTCAAAGTATATTCCCGATTGACATTCAAGATAAAAACTTTGTATATAGCTTACAAATTTGATTGTTTAGAGGGTGGAGTAGAAAGTGCACTATACTCTCGGGCGATTTGCATTAAATCCAAAGTCATTTGCAACCATTGAATACCCGCTCTGTGGCTCAGTCTTGTGTATGCTTTTAGCCAGTCTACCAACCGTCAGCAGCCATTTCGGCCAACGTCGCTTGTTTGCATAAATTTCCCGCAAATGAATTTTGCATAGATGCCGCAGTGTGAGAGAGCTATCTCCCGCAGCAAATACATATACATATACATATTAATGGAAACCATTTTATAATTTACAACGATAACATTTTGAATATATAATAACGAATGGCAACAAACGAATAATTAAGAGTGCTCAACTCACCTTCGGGGGCCAAATGGATGTTCGACAAATTGGAAAATTGATTCTTGTTGCGTTACCAAGGAATAAAGTAGGCGATTTCACCGTCCTGCAAGATAAAAGGGAGAAAAGTAAATATATTTTAAGCATAATATATGGCTTTAATTTGTGGCACAAAGAAAAAAGGAGGAAAAATGTATTAAAATAAGAGAAAATCATACAGCTGATTCGGAAGAGAACCATTGGTAACAAAAGCTTACCGAACAGTCAGCGGGGTTATCACTAGTTTGCAGCTAGAATTCTAGAGCAAGTTTTAAATATAAACATAACATAAATCATAAAACTTAGAACACTTCCAATATGTAAAACAAATAAAATACACATTTTTTAATATTATAAATAATATAACTTCTAAATCATTAGTTCAATAAGTCAAATAAATCGTGTTAATATTAAAATATCTTTAATAAGTTATGAAATCTTTTTGTGACTGACGCAATTATTTAAAAGTATTATACTTGTACCGTCAGGATACTAAAGAAAATAAATCTAATCTAATCTAATCTAAAGTTTGTCTCTCACAGCAGGCAGAACATATGCCGTCACCCTACGTCACCCTACCAGCTTACCAGACTCAGTATATTTCTACCAGTTCGCCTTAAAACAAACAAACAAGCTCCCAAACTTATATTAATATATATATATTTTATATATTTCAATATATATTGTATATATTTCTACCACTTTCCCTCGAAACTTATACTCCTTATAAGAATGAATCACTTTGTCTGGAGGCGCCAAGAGGAGCGCAAGCAGGAGGCACAGAACAAAAATATCCAACAGATACCCTCCACCACGAAGAACAAGGAGATCCAACAGATATCCTCCACCACGAAAAAGGACATACAGCCGAAACCCGAGCTGACCGAGGAGCGCAGGAAGGAGGCGGAGAACAAAAAGATCCAACAGATACCGAAACGCGAGCTGACCGAGGAGGAAAAACTATGCAAAAAGCTGCAGAAGGAGGCCCGGATCAAAGCGAAGTCCCGCTTCTGCACCGGATCCCTGGCGGTGAGTCCGAATTCGCGGAACGTGGTGATCGCCAACTTCTCGATCACGTTCTTCCGCGCCCAGCTGTTGGATGACTCTATGCTCGAGCTGAATTGCGGGCAGCGGTACGGTCTGGTTGGCCTCAGAGGATGCGGCAAGTCCACGCTAATGACGGTGCTCGGGAGACGCGAGGTGCCCATACCCAAGCACATTGACATCGTTCACCTGACGCGCGAGATGCCGTCCAGTTCGAAGAGCGCCCTGCAATGCGTCATGGATGTGGACGGGGAGCGCATCAAGCTGGAGAAGCTGGCCGAGGAGCTGAACCTGCGAGAGGATGACGATTCGCTGGAGCAGCTGATCCATGTCTACGAGCGGCTGAACGATATGTCAGCGAATCATGCCGAGGCAAAGGCCGCCCGCATCCTGCACGGCCTGGGCTTCGACGCGGCCATGCAGCAGAAGCAGGCCAAGGACTTCTCCGGCGGCTGGCGCATGCGCATCGCCTTGGCCCACGCCCTGTTCGTGAAGCCGCGCCTGCTGCTCCTGGACGACCCGTTGACCCACTTGGACCAGCACGCGTGCGTGTGGCTGGAGGAGGAGCTAAGGACCTACAAGCGCATCCTGGTGCTCACCTCGCACTCGCAGGACTTCCTCAACGGGGTTTGCTCCCACATCATCCACCTGACGGGCAAGCGGCTCAAGTACTACCCGGGGAATTACGAGTCCTTCCGTCGCACCCGCAACGAGCTGCTGGAGAACCAGATAAAGCAGTACAAATGGGAGCAGGGCCAGTTAGCCATCGCCCGCTATGGCTATGGCTCCGCCTGGCTGGCCCGGCAGGCCCAGAGCAAGGAGAAGATCCTGGCCAAGATGGTCGCAAAGGGGATAACCGAGAGGGTCTCGAGTTACAAGCTGCTGGACCTCAGCTTCCCGTCGTGTCGCAAACTCCCGCCCCCGGTGATCATAGTGCAGCATGTGCAATTCCGCTACAGCGATGACACGCCGTGGATCTTCAGTAATCTCAAGTTCGAGATTGATCTGGACACTCGCCTCGCCCTGGTGGGACCCAGCGGCGCCGGCAAGTCCACGCTGCTGAAGCTGCTCAATGGCGACCTGGAGCCCACCATCGGCATGATTCGCAAGAACTTTCGCCTGCGGATCGGCCACTACCACCAGGAGCTGCACGAGATGCTCGAACCGGACACCACTGCGCTGGCGGTCATGACTCGCTGCTTTCCCGACGTCAAGGAGGAGGAAATGCGTAAAATGTTCGGTCGCTATGGCCTCTCCGGCCGCCAGCTTCAGAAGGGTCCCATCAGTCAGCTGTCCGCCGGGCAGAAGTGCCGCCTGATCTTCGCCTGGCTGGCAAAGCAGAACCCACACCTGCTGCTCCTGGACGAGCCAACCATTCACTTGGACATGGAGGCAATCGATGCCCTCGCCAATGCCATCAGAATCTTCCAGGGCGGCATGGTGCTGGTCAGCCACGATTTCCGTCTCATCAGCCAGGTGGCCGAGGAGATTTGGGTGTGCGAGAAGGGGAAGGTGACGCAGTGGAAGGGCAGCATCCAGGACTATAAGGAGCATGTGAAGAACAATATCAAGAACGGGATGTTCTAAAGAAGATACTGGGCGAACGCAACAAAAGTACACGCCATATGCATACATATGCGGTTATGACACTAGCAAAAATTTCTATATTTTGATCTTGAATTTGAGGCAAACATCACTGCTACAGACACACTATCGGGCTATATACAAAACATATATTAAACAAATAAAGCAGGGATCGTAACAGTTATAATTTTCAAAATATAAATTGTAAAAATGTAAAATAAAAATTATTTAAAGTTAATTGCAAATTTACTGTTTCAATTCCATATTTATTTTTAATATTTAAAATCAAAATTGATAAACAATAAATATTTTAAAATACAATTTGAAAAATATCAGTTATTTTCGATTTTTCAAAATAAAAATTACAAATAACAGTTAAGATTCAACTTTTATATACAAATTTAATAAGAATTATTTTTAACTTTTTTATTAAAAATCAAAAATAACAGTTAAAAAGAAATAAAAAAATAAAAATTGCATATAAAAATGTACCCTGTTTCTGCAAAGTTCTTTTCAAAAATAAGGTATACATAATTTTTCTATTGTCGCAGTAATTTTTTTTGGGTCCAATTTGTATTTAATTTTTATTTGCGATCCCTGAAATAAAGCTCTCATTAAATGCCTGAAAACTTACATAGGGTGTGACCTTCCTTTCTCCAAGTGCATCCATAGATATGTGTGGCATGCCCGAGGATAAGTCATGCCTTTATGTGCCATTTCCGGAGCATTCTGCATAATGAATTGCTTATTACTTTGTCAGTCCGTTGTCAAGTGCAGAGACAATCGATGGCATTCATACGCAGGGCTTAAGTCGAAGCCAAAAGCAAAGTCCCGCAGAAATCAGGCGGCGATAAATGGCCGATATAATGCGCACAAATTAACATGCCATTCGTCTTTCGGCCTTTCAGGCTCGCAGTTAATGGCAGGAAAAATCTCGGAGCAATCGGACGCCCAAAAACAAACACGTGGATACGGGTCGTATGTGTAATATATATATATATTAATATCGGGTAAGACCAAGGGCAATGCATAATTCATTTTAAGCACCACTTACCGTTATGACGAACGGCCGTGCTGGCGATTTAAGAGCGAGTTTAATGCCTTTAATACGGCAAGCGGAGCTTCTGCCGCCGCTGACCCTGATTTATGATGCGTATACTTGATGCGGCCGCTAAACCGCACAAAATGCCTGCCAGAAACTTCCTGCCCTCCCACAATATATAAAACTTCAAAAACATGAGCAGGAACATGAGCGGCGGCTCGGTAAATTTTATAACATTTCGATGCGTCTGCATTTCAATTGGTCCTATAAACGGTTTAAAGGCGAACTTCCCTCGCCGGGGTCATAAACTTTCCCCGCTCGAATACGGATATATTCAAACCAGAAGGGATAGCCCGTCGCTTTTTGTATTTGTATATACATATTTTGGGCCAAGCACAATTTAATTTATCAAAGTCATAAACTTTACAATGGGCTAAGCCGCAGAATGCGTCATAAATGCTAGGAGGATTGGCTCAGGCTCAGGTTTTGGCCAGACTATTTATTTACTCACCAAAATGGTGTCTGAACCAATACGGAAATGCTTCTAAGAGTTGAGTATTTTATAGATTTTGTATTTGTATTTGTAGGAGTATTTTATAGATTTTTTTTATTTATTTATTATTAAGAGCTTGTCTAACAATTGCTAATAAGTGGATTATTCTAGATCTTCCTTCTTTTTATATTCCAGCTGAGGAAATAGTTCAATTAAATTATTAAAATATTATATATATATTAAATTATGTATTATCCACAGTATGAATGCTAGCAAATAAAAGCATGAGTATTTCACAAATAATTTAATGTAATACCCCTACAAATATTTGTATTCGAAGCTAGAGTTATAAATCTTGATTTAAATCAACAAAAATAATAAATACTAATAATTTTTCTATTCGCTTTCTGAGTTTCCGAGTAAACCCACTTGGAAATTATGTTCGGTAAACAAATAAGCATAAAATAATGTTCTTCTAGTTTCATTATTTTTATAAATCTACAAATATTCCTCAATGCCTAATTATAATTTAACTTTCTCATCAACAACAGATCATCAACAGTGGGACAATAATTACTGGCTATTTGCTTTCTGTTTTTCCCATCTAAACCCACCGGGAAATAGAGTGTTTACTTCGATAACAAATATGCAAAACATTCTATACGCTTAACCTGAATTAGAGAGAGTCCCCTGACCGTTTAGCCACCGAAAACAGTGACGATGGAAAATCTGTGAAAATGTTTTTAGTGCCGCACGGAAATTCGATTACCGAACGTTTGATGTCCAGTCAGCCCAAGCCCCCTCCAATTAGAGAGCCACTAACGACTCCTTTTAGGCGAACAGCCAGGGAGCCCGAACAAAACCAAAATAGAGGATATGGAATATAGAAAATAGAACAAGCGAGCGGTCAGGACAGGGAAGGAAAAACAAAAATCGCATTTTATGTCGCTTAGTCAAACACAAACCGAAAATCTGTTTATATATCGCTCAATGTCGGGGGCTGTCCCAACTATATCGGCTTAGGCGCTGTGGTCGCTTCAAGTTCATGCCATTTAAGCACAATTTTCCCCCAAAATGGGTAACGACGGCAACGGAACCCAACTCTCGAACAAACAGGCATAAAATGCGGCAATAATAATGCTTTTCGGGGCTTTGCTGGTGAAAGGTAACGCGCTGGCATATATCATCATATCCCAGAGTGTGTTGTGTGTGTGTCTATAATTTATGCAACGCCGCATTTTCATGGCTCATCCCCGGGACTCGGATTTTGAGTGAACCGGAGCCACCGCCAGCCTGGCTGCCGGAAATCAACAAAAATTTATTGAGCATAAATTCAAAGCCTCCTTCAAACGCTCTGTTTCGGGCTTTGTTTATGGAAAGCGTTTTATGGGATTTTAAATTGATTTTATTCCCATTCGTACTCTCATTTATTCGGCTCTGATTTCCCTTAAAGCTTCCTGCGGCATCTCCCCAATTACATGGCCATCCAAATGAAGAGATTGGCATGGAGATGGAGCACAGTTGTTGCTTTTGTTCACTCGCCCCCCCGGAACGATGATTGGCAGGAGCAGAAGGAGGCAGGCGATGACCTACCAGGTGCTTGAAGTCCCAGTCCCAGTCCCATTTCCATTTCCCTTCTCGGCCCACATTCCGTTGTCATTTTCCCGATGCTGATGCTCGTCATTCAATGAAATGTTTTATTATTGACACAGACACACACAGAGATTCCCGACATCTTATCGCACTTTTCTCACACCCACACGAGAATTTAGTAAACACGAAAGAGAAAAATCTTGGTATTCTTATCTTTAATTTGAAGTGAGGAATAATTGAAATTAAGTCAACGAAGAGCGACTACTGTATCTGCAAGGATTTTAAAAACCTTTCTCTATAAAGGTAACAAGTATTGGAATTACTGTCCGTAGTCAGAAATCTAAAAATGCCTTAAGCATATGAAAGAATAAATGAATATGAAATGGATAAATATGAATAGAATATGAACAGAATATGAAAGAATAAATATAATTTGTATGCACTAATTTAATTGACAAACTAACACTTTTTTCCATAAAAATATTATGTAAGAAATGTTTTTTATGGATAGTAATCATCATCAATAAATGTATTAGGTTAGACCTCTTAATTATTCTTTTTTTACCGGACACAGAACTCTGGAATTCTCTTGTTGATCTTGAGAAAAACACTCAAAACGAAAAATCTATAAAAAATAAAAAGAAATGGATCTGTAATTGGTGAGTTTACTAGCTCATTTTTAAGATATTCTTGAAATAATCATATGATTTCTTCTTGTAAAATTGCAATATATTTACAATCACTATTTTTTCTCCAATTCCTGAAAACAAAAACCTAAAATCTTTATATTAATCAATTTATCTCTACTGATATTCAAAATAAAAATACTAATATTTCTTGTTATTACTTGTTTTTCGTTCTTCCTTCCTTAATAATAATATTAATTTTTTTAATATTTCTTCCCGTGTACTCCCACGACTGGCCTCGCTCGGGGTCTGCCCTGTCCATTTAGTTTGTTCTTTTGTTCATCGCTCGGCTGTCGCTTTCAGTTCTCTCGCCGCTGCTGTGCTACAAAATTGGGTGCGATAATATCTAATCATTACTTATCATTATTGGCCAGGGTCTCCCCGAACTCTCCCCTGTTTGTATGCTTTTTTCTCGGCTGGCTAAGGGGGGCGTTCCTTGGGCGTCCGCCTGGATTCCACAGAGTGTCGTCCTGCGGCTGTCAGACAATTCCGCCGCTCGCTCTACCTTTGCCCAACCCGTCGCCCAACGATTACCGAACAAATTAAATTAGTGAAAATGCCGAAACGAGGAAGCAGGAAGGTGAAGGCTATGGCGAAGGCCATGTGAGCCAGGTGAGACAATCTAATTGCAGGTGTGGGTGTTGTGCGTGTCTGTCTGTCCGTGGGGGACATATGTTAAATCTGCTAAAAATGCGAGCAGGTGTCGGCAGCCAATTGGCCTCTGGGGTCAGGTCCTTGCCTCGTCCTGTCCTCCTCTCGACCCGTTCCATCTTAAACAAGCTAATTAGGTTTAATGGCCAGAGACCATTTAGTCGGACGCAAATGCCAAAGGGGTTTCCCCCAAAGGACAACCGTAGGTCAAGGGTTAGTGGGAGAGCCGGCTAACTGGCTGGCTGGCTGTCTGCCCCGCAAATGGTTTTCCCGAAAAGTTAATTAGTCATGTGCCTGTCGTTCGTTATTTAAATTGCCGAAGAAAATGCCAAAAGCAATGACAAGTGTCAGGACGCAGAGAAATCAATAAACTAATTTATTGCTACCTTAAATTAATAATCTTTTATGCTTCAATTTATAAGAAAACTTAGGGAAGATGAACCACAAATTTGCCTGAAATATATTTTAAAATCTATGACAATGTCTGCAAATACCGGGAAATAATAATATTTTTCCTTGTAAAAAAATTTCACATTAAATCCTCCCATGGTAGAAAAAAATAAAATTGTTAAATTAAATTAAGTTGAACTGATTTCCTCAAATAAAAAATAATATAAAAATATAATAATAATAATAATATAATAATATTATATATCTTATGTACTCTACATATTCTGTACAAAAACTAAAATGGTTAAATTAATTTCCTCAAATAAATTAAAATAAAAAACTCTATTTTCCTTTTCTTCAATAAAAGAAACAAAATAATATTATAAATCTTATGTACTCTACATAATCTATACATTTTCAGAATAATGGCCAAGGAAAATGGCTAAGGAAATAAAACTGGCTAAAAGCTTTTATTGAGAAAAGCTTTACCAATAAAAGAACATGACGAAAATTCTGTTCAATTCAAACCCAAGCCAAAGTCCTTTCAGACAAGAATTCCTTTATATATATTCTGCTTACATTACCCTACATCCTTGAGCTGTCCTACACCCCCGAAGACCTCGACATAGACCTGGCACAGGCAACGAACCCAAGGTGAATCGATCAAACCTGGGCTTTTGGCATGGCAGCCACTCGAAATCAACAGAAACGGAATTAAAGCAGGTCAGCAAACTGGCTGTGAAGGAATGTTTCCCCAGTCAGAATCGGAACAACCTCAGAGCAGCAATGAGTGCCAACAAAATCTTCCTGCGCTACTATCCGCCAGGTGGGAAAGGTCATTAAACTGCTGATTTATTTATAATTTATTTTTTACCTTTATGCTAGGTCTGGCAATTAATTATCGAACAACGAGGGGCAGTGAGAGGCTGCGTCACTATGATCTGCTTGAGCTAGATTGCAAGTAAGTAACTATTATTTCTCAAAGCTGCATTTGGTCCCTACTTTCCCTTTCCAGAACCAACATAGAACCCCTGGCCGATAGAATCCTATTGCAAACCATAGCCGAGGCTGAAGAGGAACAATCGACGCCCACGGAAGAGGATGAGAAAACCTTATCACCACCTTGTCCCGCCAGCGGCAGAGTCACAAATTCCCAGAACACCTTCAGCGCCTTGAAGCAGGCTCTGGAGAAACTGCAGCGGAAGTTGCGGGAGCCTGTGAAGAAGAAATTCTATCTGCACAAATGCCACAATTCGCACATCCTGCCGCTGACCAATGTGTGCTTCGATAGGAGTGGAGAACGCTGTCTGACCGGAAGCTATGACCGCACCTGCCATGTGATAAACACCCAAGAGGCAGAGGTGGAGCACATTCTCACCGGCCACGACAATGTGGTGTTCTCTGTGGGCTTCAATCAGCCGCACTGGTGGGTAACGATACTCAACCGAAGAATCCTTCTAATCCTTTTTAATGCTTCACAGCGACAAAATCGTAACCGGCTCCTTTGATGGCACCGCCAAGGTGTGGTCCTCTAGTAGTGGCCAGAATCTCTGCACTTTCTACGGGCACACCGCCGAACTGGTGACCGCCGAGTTTCATCCGCTGCATGCCAATGCCATAGCCACCGCCTCCATGGACGGCACAGCCCGGGTCTACGATGTGGAAACCGCACAGGAGATGCAGACGCTGACCCATCATGGAGCCGAGGTGATAGCTGCCCGATACAATCGCGATGGTCAGCTGCTGCTCACGGGCTCCTTCGATCACACGGCAGCCATTTGGGATGTGAGGAGCAAGAGGTGAGCTAAGTCCTCCTTTATAGGATAATCTTAAAAGAATCATTCCCTTAGCCTCTCTCATCAGTTGCGTGGCCACAGCGCCGAGCTCTCCAACTGCGTGTGGAACTTCAGTGGCCTCCTGATAGCCACCGGCTCCCTGGACTACACAGCCCGGATCTGGGACATACGGAAGCTGGATCGGGAGCTCCACCTCTCGGCCAAGCATGGAGACGAGGTCCTGGACGTCAGCTTCGATGCAGCTGGGCGCCTCTTGGCCACCTGCAGCAGCGATTGCACGGCGCGGGTGTGGAACGTGGAGGGATCCTCGGAGCAGCTGGAGCTGCTCTCCCTGATGGCTGGCCACACGGACGAGGTGTCCAAGGTGTGCTTCAGTCCCAGTGGCTGCATGCTGCTCACCGCCTCGGCGGACAATACCTCCCGGCTGTGGCTGACCGAGTCCGGGCAGTGCTCCCAGGTGCTGGCCGGGCACGAGGGCGAGGTCTTCAGCTGCGCTTACAGCTACTCGGGGGATGCCATCCTCACGGCCTCCAAGGACAACACCTGCCGCTTTTGGAGGTGATACGACTGGTACACGGTCCAGCTGAACGAGGATAATTAAAAGCGGGGTTTGTGGTGTTTTTTTTTTATCAACATTTACTACAAACTCGAGCGTAATTTTGCTTTTCTCTCTTAAGATTTTCCATCATCTTATAAATTAATAGTTTTAGTTTTTCATCTCGGACATTATTGTGGATTTGCTTTGCTTACTTTAGGTATTACTCTCTTTAGGTATTACTCTCTTCGTAAATAGTTACAGGTTTCTGTTTGCTAGTTTTGTTTGGTTTTCTTTTCCCATTTTTTTCGTTTGCTTTCTTGTTTTGTTTAACATTTTGTTTACTTTACAATTATTAAGTTTCGCATTCCACTCTCATATACATGTACAAAAAGGTGAACAAAAGGTAGTGTTTTACAGAGAAGTCCGCTTCCGCTTGGTTTCGGAATCAATATAGTTAATACATGCTTTTTATTTTGAAATAATAATAAAGTTCATCGTACACACAAAGTCGCTGCGGTTTCTCAATATTGGTGTGGCTCTCTTCCCGGGAGATGATCGATGAGGAGGGGCACACAGAGGGTTAGGACTTTCACATGGTTAGACGAGGGTTTGGGTCCCGTGGGGGTGTGGTTCTGCTCCAATTCCTGCTCTGGTTCTCTGAGGTCTCTGCTTATAGGTACGGCTCTGTTCTGGATCTCACCTTGATTTATCCTAGACTCGTGGTACTGTGGTGTTCTGTTCTGTTGTGTTTCAGGACTTCAGGCTTCGTACAAACTATAAATGTATCGTAATGCTTATTTGTTATTAACATTATTTAGTAGGTTTTTCTTTTGTGTGTTTTATCAAAGTAGAAAACTGTTTGGTGTGTGTTCTTTCTTGTTTCGTTCAAGTTGCTTTCTCTGATCATCATCTGCATTTCTTTTAACTGGTTTCTTGTTTAGTGTTTCTAATGCGTTGGACTCTGAAAGATAATAACAAAGGGCAAAGGATTATAAACACAGCGGATGGAGCGGAGGATGCTAAAGATGCTGGAGAAACAGATGATAAAAACATGCAGGCAAACAGATCTCGAAGATAAATAGAGAAACAAAAACAAGGCAAGGCGATGACAGAAACAGAATGGGGAGCACATCGATGGGGTGACGCATGATACAATTACACGAGGTAATCCCGACGGCTCGCGTAGCGCTCGGGTTTCGTCTGCGGACGAATTTTGGCCGGCATTAACCCTTATACAAACACGAAAGAATATTAATTTGATGACATTTTTTAAATAAATTTAAGAAACTAAGAAATGATGAGGATCTTATTAATAGGATAGGTCGAAAATGCTAAAATAAATTTTGGTGTAAAAAAGTTATATTTTAAATATAAATTTTACAATTAAGAACGTAAACAAACGGCTGGCAATACAAAAACAACAAACAACCCCTCTTCTCAAACTCAAAATTATTAAAAATATAACTATAAAAAAAATTTAGCTCTTATTATTATAACACGCAACTGAAAGCCCCACGCACCATCTAAGGGTTCCTCCATACACTCACTTACTGAGCGAGCCCCTCTCACTCGCACTCATTGTTATCATTCTGGAGAGACGATGGGACTACCTTCAGTAATTGTATCATGGGGTGACGAGGCAAGCAACAGAATGATTTTTCGCCTTACATTTAGCATTATGTGAAGCGGAGGATGGTTCTAAATAATCTTTTGCTCTCTTGCTGGTTGGTTGGTGGTTCTTGGTTGGTTGGTTGTTTGTTTGGTTTTAAAAATGAACAATTAGCAATTACAAAACTCATATATCATCATATGCATACAGCTAGAAATAAAGAGAAGAATAAATAAGGTAGCCAGGGGTTAAATGTTGCGGGTTAAACGAATGTGATTAATGGGGCGACGTTTCGAATGGAACAGCTAGCTCAAATCATTACCAAAATCTTCACCCGATTCGAAGCAAAACTCAAAAGGCTATATATAATAATGGTGCTAGGCAAAAGCGATAATAATAAAGAATAAATATGTGTGTTAAAAGCGGAGCGGTTCGAGATTATTCATAGATTATAAAACAGATTTCGTACTTCACATGGTCGATCCGGAAACTCTTGCTTGAATGTGCGCTCGATAACGTGATATCTGTAAAATCGGAAAAGAGGTAAGGGTGAGCCCACAGCCCTCTGATTAGACGCGACCCGGCACTCACTTGGACTGCAGACCGCCACCCGGTGGAAGACCTTCGATGTCGTCCCGGTCCTGTAGACACTTTAGCAGGTCCACATAGTCGGTTACCATGCTCGACTGGATCTCGTCTGCAAACAAGACGGGAGAGAATTTTGGGTTAAATCGAATCGAGTTAAGTCGAATTAGAGCACGGATCTTAGCCTACGAGACTTGTAAAATAAATAGAGTTATGTACAGTAAATGGTTGATAATAAAAATACAAATTGCATTACATAGTTAAGCTACTTCAAAAGCAAATGCAATATATAGATAGATGAGAACAACGCTGTTTATGGTTTAAGAATATCAACTAAAGACGAAAATGTGTCGGGCCATCTCAAGCTATTTTTTAAATCGAAAAACCATAGGTTTACGCTTCGCAGAAGATGCATATCAAAGCTTTTATAGTCCATTTAAATATTAAAAATAATAAATGGAAAAATAATAATATTTTTTAAATAATTAAATTAAAATCACAAAGCTCTCCGACAAAGGAAATGCTTAAATAAATTAATTTAAAAGCTTCCTTAGCCAGAATTTCGAATATTTAAATATCTGAATGATTTGCAAGGAACATTTCAAAGTGATTTCGAGTTGCAAGGACTTTCAATTTGTTGGCGTGAACGACGGCGGGAGGACATCATGCGTTTTCGATAATCTATTGGAGTTTGGATTGTGTGTGGATCTCTTATATAATACAACTTTGTTGAACAGATAAGGGGCAAAAAAAAAAAAAAAAAAAAAAGAAAACAAAATCAAAAACCAAATCAATCGATAAGATAAACGATAACAGTAAAAATGACAAAGTGTGGCTTTTGGAATGTTACAAAACTACAAAATTATAGACGTACCTTATGCTCACTCATCTTAAATTTGTATTTGCTTTCTGTTTGTTTCTTGACATTGACTCGCGCTTCGCTCATTATTTTTTCGGCAAAAAGACTGTGTTCTAGAAATGGGGATCCCGAACAACAACGACAGCGAATAGCTAGGAAATTTCTCTTACTTTGGAACTAGGCTCTTTGGGAACTCAGGAAATAAAAGGTACAAAATAGAGTAAGGTAAACCGAAAAAGAGGAATTTGGGGGAATGTGTGAAAAGATAAAGGGAAGCGAATGGGAAACTGAAAACTGAATCCAATTGAACAGCAGACAAAACACTTATGGCTTTTGGTTTTTGGCGAATCTTTCGTTTAAGTTTTATATTTTTCGACTCGGTTTTTTGCGTCTGTGTGTCGTGTATTGTGTGGCAATTACACATTCTTGGCTCCAAAAATTCACTTGGGGTACGGGTACAAAGCAGAGCTCGCAAATTACAGTTTAGTCGCGTCTCAGTTGGCGTTCTCCTTAAAAGAGCAATCAGAGATCAAGGCAGAGAGAGCGCAAAGGGTTTTCTCCATTCAATCAAAGGACGAAGCCATCAACTGATATCTACGAGCTCTGGTACAAATTTACAAATATTTGAGGGGAATATATTGCTTGGATTGTGTTAAGTAAATCGTGTTTGCCTCTCGTTAACAACAAGCACAACAACTGTTGGTGAGCATAAGGTTTACAATATTCGGTTTCGTTATAGCCTACGTAATACATAACACATTCAAAACCCCCTTTGGCTGGGCTATTCTATTCTATTCTAATCTAAGTAGCTTCGTCTGGACATTTCGAGTAGTAGGGTATTTGTCATCATCATTGGTTATGGTAAATTGCTTAGGCTACGTAATTTCGTTAATTGTTAATTGTCTTTAGCTACTGTGACCTACTTGTGGTGGGCAGGGGCAATGCATGCTCTAGTTTACTAATTGTAAGTTAAAGTATTCCGTCTATATATCAACAAGGTCACGTCTGACAAAAATTCACTTTGGTGTTTCAAAATACTGAAGTCTACTGGAGATTCCTCTCTAGTGCCGTTATTGCTTTGTATACGAAGATCTCGAGTATTTATTGCTTTATACACATAAATCGAGCTAATACTTCTTGCTATTTAATAAAATATATATGTTTTCCTATGTTGATTTCTTGCTTGAGTGATTTGCAAGTCTATCTACAATCGAATCTTCTCTGAAGACACATTCTCTGCAATTTACCTATATCAATTCCGCGTGTTTTGTTTTGAGTGTATGTTGAGTATTGCAAATTTCCTTTGATTGATACGAATTCATATATAAGTAATATATACAAGCTGGCTGACTTGGCTCATCCATATTTTTGGGTGTATATTTGTAAGACTAAAACTAAATGGTAACGCGTTTTTGGCAGTGTATTAATAATACTATTCAACTCAGGCACACACACAGACACTCGCACAGCCAGCACAGATATGACACACTAACACGCTATATTGTTATATTTTGCTATGCATTAGCGATAGGATATTGGTAGTAAGTAGAGCCCCGCCACACACGCCCACATTAACATGTTCACACAGTGAAAGCTCTCTGGGAACCCCTCTTTAAAACAGCGGTCGGCACGGCCCTATCCTGCGGGATAGGATTTTTCTCAGGCACAATATGCACAAAAGAGAAAAGAAGAAGTATGCACAAAAGAGAAAAGAAGTATCAGTGCAGACAAATTGTAATTGTGTGGCTAGATTTAGCCTTTTTAGCGTTAAATAGCTAGTTTTTAAGATATAGCTAATTTTGTTGAGATATATTTCATATCTCATGTTGGCTGTAAAGGTGCGGACCACTGCTTTAAAACCTTCAGAAATTTAACATTAAATGTAATGGCAATCCAAATTAAAGGCTTTCAAAATAAGTTCTCACTTAAGAAATATTCAAGAGATTCTGTTTTTAGGCAAATCCCTCTCATTTCTATAAAAAGAATTCATATAAAAACAGGTTTCCCAGTTATTTCAACTCTCTGGTATCTTAATTTCCACTATTTTGCTGGTAAGTAGACTTCATTTCAATATAAAACCAGCCCAGAGAGTGTCTACTGTAGTGTAAAGTGGGTGTGTGTGTGTGAAGGAGGCTTCATTCTTGGCATTGATTGGTAATGGCAATGGTTTGGTTTTCGTTTTTGGTTTCGTTTTGTTTCGTTTTTGGAACTACTCTATGGAAGGAACTACTGCTTTTGGGAATCTAGTTTATAAATACTACAGCTCTAGACGGGATTGGGGCTGGATATGACCCTGCAAGGAGGACTCGCGTGGCCTTCAAAGGTACAATGTGTATACGTATTTTCGGTACGGAGGAGACGAAGGAGCAACCGTTTAACGATTAGTTATAAACAGAGTAGACGACTTAGACAACCTCTTGTGATCTTCTCGATTTGCTTCTCCAGCCGATGCTCAGCCTCTATCGCCTCCTCTGTGGGCTTCGGTGCTCCGGGGAAAGCGATGATGATGATGCTCATGTTATCCCGACTGCCCTGTGTTCGCATAAACGAAGGAAAGCATTAAACTCTGGCCAGGATTAGGGGACTGAACTCCCGGACTCACCTTGTGCAAGCAAGTGTCCACGACCTGGTTGGCGATGCTCACCAGGTCGCTGGTCACGCGCAGACGCGAATGGATGAAGCTGCACACATCCTCGTTGGTCATCACATCAAAGATGCCATCGCAGGCAAGGACCAGAAACTCGTCGCTATCCTGGCGACTCTGGCAGAAGATCTCCGGCTCCGGGGATACCAGCTGCTCGCACTGGCCCTTCTCCTTGACGTTCTTAAAGTCGTAATCGCCCAAAGCCCTCGAGACGGCTAGCGTGCCGTTAACGCGCTTGATCATAACACTGCCGCCGGCATTGTGGATGCGCTCCTTCTCCTCGGGCAGAATGGGCTTGTGGTCCTGCGTGGCGAAGACCGGCACGCCTTGGCGACAGAGAACGGCACGGGAGTCCCCGCAATTGGCGATGTACACTTGGGTGAGGCTGACAAAGGCGCAGACCGCGGTGGTGCCGCCGCATTTCTCCTCCTCCTTGGTGAACTCCGGCAGGTCCCGCATCACCTCATCGATGCGCAGGAAGCCCGTGCGTATGCCCTTCACGTGATCGCCGCTAATGAACTCCTCGGTGCTAACGATGCTGTCCAGCAGATGTTTTGCACAATGCTCGGACACCTTGCATCCGGCATGGCCGTCGAACACAGCGAAGAAGCTCCAGTCCTGCAGCGAGTCCCCGAGGCCGGCGCGCGCATAGTAGGCATCCTCCATCTCACAGCGCCAGCCCTGCATCGAGCTGACACCGAAGAGCAGCTTATTGCCCTCGCCCTGGTCATTGTGCTTGGCGGTTTTCGGCTTATCCAGGAATCCGCCCATGTCCACTGAACATGCTGTGTGCTGTGTGCCGGGCGGGTGTAATTCGCTGCGCCTGTGTCCCAAGGAGCCTGCAGAAAGCGAGAATTCAATGGGGACCATTAATCGACTGGCAAATCAATAAACAAACCCCGGGGCCTTGAACTTGAACTCTGTGTGTCAGGGGAGTAAACAAACCTTGGGGAAGTCACACAACCAAGTTTGGGGCTAGTCTAGACAACTATATAGTGTTTATTTACCCTAAGACCCCTAGGAGGGTAATAATCGTTTTTATTAAAATTCCTAAATTAAATAAATATAAGGGAAATCATTAGCTCGTTAAGGCTTCTGATGAAAAGACATTTATTCTCGGCATTGAACAAAGAGGAGCAGGAGTTGAGTCATAATAATCGGATTTCAAGCAAGCATGAAATATTTGCCTACTATTTCACTGGACTTTAAGCATTTCCGAGTGTTTCTGGCAATAGATTCTTGTAAGGGGATCCGATCTTCTCTCTCTATCTTGCATAATAAATAAGTAATAATAAATCTGACGTATTTTAAACAAACGTTCTAATGATAGCAGCAGAAATTGAAATCAGTATGTACTGCCATATCATTGAATAAGGGTATTCCTAGAACTATAGATCTCAAGGAGTATTTAGCTTGAAAGCAAGCAGAAAGATTTCGTTGCTTGTATTTATGTTTGTATTATCTGGTATTTATATGAAGTGGTGATCTAATCAAGGGGATTTGCTTGATATAGAGCCCACATTGTCTCTATATAGAAGGAACTTGGGCAAAGCTTAAAGCACGTCTAAACTTTACAAGAAATGGCTATCATTACGTGGGCTGCTATATATATTTCTGGCCTAGGCAACACTAAGTGTTGTTAGGTGGAATCTGACATTTCCATTGAAAAGTTCGACATTTTTAAGCATAAACGTACTCAGAACGGTTTGACGTACGACTATCATTTGTGTTGTTTACAGTTACTTAAAAAAATCAATTTCGCAAAAAAATGGAATTAACTCGTGAACATTTTCGTGCGGTCGTTTTTCACAACTTTCGGCGTGGATTATCACGACAAGAGTGCAGCGATGAACTTAAATCTTTGTATGACTATGAAGCACCATCCTATAGCACTGTGAAAAACTGGTACAACGAATTCAATCGTGGCCGACGCTCCCTCA
>VNKF01009844.1:0-13426 GCA_008044355.1 Drosophila lacteicornis
TAATAAATAATAAATAATAAATAATAAATAATAAATAATAAATAATAAATAATAAATAATAAATAATAAATAATAAATAATAAATAATAAATAATAAATAATAAATAATAAATAATAAATAATAAATAGTTCATAGTTCATAGTTCATAATTCATAATTCAAAATTATTTTATTTAAAGTCAAAGTGCTTTTTCAACATCGTATAGCACTTTTCTTTACTTTTATCGTTTAGAAGTTATGGTCGCAGGAAAGAACAAAAGTGGTTCAGCTTGAGCTGTTTAAGGGGTTATCCTGGTCTAAAGGGCTAAAAATAGCCTATTTTCGTGATTTTTATTTCAAAGATCCTGCGATATTTTTTAAATTTTCGTTTATATAATATTTCAACTACAATCTGTCAAATTTTGAAAGAAAAATATTAAAAAATGATCCGTTGAGAATGCCTGAATGTTGACCATTTTAAAAAAAGTTGTCTTTTTTCCGTCCAATTTCATCTGAAATAAAAAATCCAAACTTTTTCTTTTAGTGTGTCTGACTTGTCTTTGATCAAAAGATTTTTATTTTTATTTTTTGAAACTTTTTTTTTTAAGTGCCATTTTTTTGCATAAATTGTTGACCTTATTTCGGCCTATACAATAAGTTGTAATTGAAAATAATCAAAATCCTTCGTTCAACGGCAACAAAAACAGGTCTAAAACAAGATCGATGCATTAGTTTTCGAGAAAATGCAACTACCGACTTCAAAAAAGTGGTTTTGAGAAAATCGCGTTTAAAGTTTCAATTGCCTATTATTACGCATTCGTCACACTGTGCTTTAAATATCTCCCATTCCTACAGTTTTCCTCCGTTCGACTTGAAATTTTTGGACAACATTCCTAACATTTTTTACTATATTATACAAATTTTTGGAAAAAATGAATTTTTTGAAGTGTCAAGAGCAGGATAACCCCTTAATAAAATACGTGCATCCAGGACTCTAGACAGACAAACAACAGATGTCCAGTACGTAATCATTGGCTCAGCCAGATGATTACATACATAAGTACAAACAATTAACATTAGTACAATACCTTTTTTTTTCCCCCAAACTGAATCCGTATATAAGTTTTTTTTACTAAATAATATATTCATTTCCTTTCAGACTGTCATACAATTTGAATATTGTTCCTTGGACCAATCGATTTAAAACGGGATTAGCTCACGAAGACTTATTGGTAAATCCCGAAGCGAGTTATTCTACAGCCCAGCAAACAAAGAACGATTTTTTTATAAAAATGACTCTCCCGAGTGCAGCTCGTGTGTACACAGATGTGAATGCACACAAACCAGATGAATATTGGGATTATGAAAATTATGTTGTGGATTGGGGAAATCAAGATGATTATCAATTGGTCCGTAAACTAGGACGTGGAAAGTATTCTGAGGTATTCGAGGCTATTAATATTACTACCACAGAGAAGTGCGTTGTTAAAATTTTGAAACCCGTAAAAAAGAAGAAGATTAAGCGGGAAATTAAGATTTTGGAGAACTTGCGTGGTGGAACCAATATTATAACATTGCTAGCTGTTGTGAAGGATCCAGTGTCTCGAACACCGGCATTAATTTTTGAACACGTCAATAACACGGACTTTAAACAACTTTACCAAACATTAACTGATTATGAGATTCGCTACTATTTGTTTGAGCTTTTGAAGGCTCTTGACTACTGCCACAGCATGGGAATTATGCATCGCGATGTCAAGCCCCATAATGTAATGATCGATCATGAAAATCGTAAGCTACGTCTAATAGATTGGGGCCTTGCTGAATTTTATCATCCCGGCCAAGAGTATAATGTTCGTGTAGCATCGCGGTATTTTAAAGGACCCGAGTTACTGGTAGATTACCAGATGTACGACTATTCACTAGATATGTGGTCATTAGGCTGTATGTTGGCATCGATGATATTTCGAAAAGAGCCGTTCTTCCATGGTCATGATAACTACGATCAATTGGTACGGATTGCCAAGGTGCTGGGCACCGAAGAGCTGTACGCATATTTAGATAAATACAATATTGACCTAGATCCACGATTTCACGACATTCTGCAAAGGCACTCACGAAAGCGATGGGAAAGGTTCGTTCATTCTGATAACCAACATCTAGTTTCTCCTGAAGCACTAGACTTTCTTGATAAACTATTACGCTATGATCATGTTGACCGACTCACCGCTCGCGAAGCTATGGCTCATCCATATTTTTTACCGATCGTCAACGGGCAAATGAATCCCAATAATCAGCAATAGGAGGACAATTTATTTTGATGAATACTGTGTTTTCGAGATCGGGATAGCAGCCATTTAACATTAATGATAATAATTATGAAAAATATTAAATCTGAAAATAAAATAAATTAAGCTACTGTCTTCAAAATTGATTTGATTAACTGTTTATAGAGGAAAGGTACATCCACGTAAAACCAAGTTCTTACAATAAAATGACTTGTTCTCTAAAATATTGCGAAATATTATTAATGGTATCATATAAAAAAAGTTATTAAAAAATTACGACCATAGGTATCAGTATTATTTTATATTTATGAATTAAATTCAAAAATGATACTTTCCGATGAAATTATGCCCAAAAATTTTTAGACTACTATACAAAGCCGTAGAATAGAAAATGTGCTACGATAGTCCGATTAGAACCATTTGTTCTGATCGTGAAAATTCGCACGTTTATTATCGGATTAGTTCAGAAGAAATGAGAGTGAAAGAGCAACAATTTTTTTTTGAAGATTGCAGCTGTGCCGGTGTAGCGAATTTCTTCAAGTTTTGAGAGCTATTGTGTTCTAGCTTTAAACCTCATCCCGGCCCGTTACTACGTTCAAAAGATATTCAATAAACCAGATTTTAAGGGCCTTTCCGAAAGGAAAACGTTTTTTTCCGTTGGAGAGTCCTGGAACAATTTTTATTTCATTAAACAGGTCGAGCTGAACAACTTTTGTTTACTTTTTTTGTTTTTCCGCTAGTTTAACGGGAGAGCAGGTAAGAAAGCTATATTATCCGCGCCCATAACTATAGATTTTGAAACTAATTAAATAATCTGATTTTTAAAAATTGTTTTTAATTACTAATTAATTAAAACTAATTAGGCAAAGCCAGCTACATGTGCGTTTTAATTTCACCCACAATGCCTTGGATATCGGGTATCTAACAGTCGATCAAACTCGGCTCTAGCTTTTTTACTTCTTTATAATATACGGCTTAGCCCGCTGTAAAAATAAAGTAAACTAAGGAAAGTAGCTTTGGTAAGTTATTTTTATGGTTTCGGATTGATATTAATCAAATTATCATACTCTTTAGCTAGATATACTTGCACACTGCGCTGCAAAATGTATTAAAACATTAAACATTAAAAAGAAACAAGTAGGAAACCCAAAGCATTGTGGGTAAAATTTAATAGCCCATTAACATGGAAAAATGAAAATGTTGACTAATGAAGATAAATGTTGCTAGAAACATGTTGAGCAACACCCAATAAAGACAAATGTTGCTAGGAACATGTTGGACAACACCCAAAACAGACAAATGTTGCTAGGAACATGCTGAGCAACACCCATTGGCACGGAAGAAGAAGAAACATGCACTGAAACTTTAATGGATAATAACTTCCATGTTATTCATCCGATTTTGCTCAAATTTTCAGAAACTTCCGAGAATGCCTATTTACTTTAATCCGAAAATCACGACTATAGCTTATATAAAGTTTGTTATGATTTTCGGGGGCGGAAGTGTGCGTGGCCAAATTTTAAAACAAACTTGATCTGCGTGCTACGGATTAGAATGCTGTCACCAAATTTTGTGGCTCTAGTTCATATAGTCTCTGAGATCTGTTTACCAACACGGTCGGACGGACAGACGGACATGGCTAAATCGACTCGACTGGTGATGCTGATCAAGAATTCAAATTGATTATAGGGTCGGAGATGCCTCCTTCTACCTGTTACATACATTCTCATTTGGCACTAACTTTTAATACCCTTGTGCCCTATGGTACCGGGTATAAATATCAGACCAAAGGAAGGATCGACCAGAAATAGGTGATTTTCGTTGTTCTTAAAAATATCAGATTAAAACTTAGGAAATGGTCTTTTAATTTAAATATGGCTTTATATATATGCCACTAAATCTTATAGCTGTCATTGGAACGATCGGGCCAAAATAGCCGATTTTCGTTTTTGAAGATATCGGATTACAACTTAGTAAATGGTCTTTTAATTCAAATATACTTAACTATGCATTTAAAATGTTATCCAAATCGGATCACTATATCTTATAGCCTAGTATAAAACTTGGTAAATTATCTTAAAATGTAAAATGTGTAAGTAAATGTTATACAAATTTACAAACTTAGATATTTTTTCAGTTTACCAAAATTGATCAATTTTCAATGATTCAATTGCAGACTGAAAGGGTATATATGGGTAAAAAAAAAAATTAACAAAAAACGTCCCACACGGGGCTCGAACCGATATCTCCCTAGCGAGAGTCGCGTAGTACGCGATTATATTGAGATATTTCGAGATGTCCAAGCATATCAGCAGGCATACTACTTTGGCAATGTAGCTCGCGTGCTTTTGATGCAGAGTGATCGACGCCAGGACTTGAAAGAAGAATTAGGAAAATTCAAGTTTTCCGTTCTTTTAGTGGGCCGATCGAAAAATTATTTTTTAGCGTGGATCTTTGACCAAAAAAGATGCATAAAAAAATTACATAGATAGGTTCAACGGTATAAGCAAGGGATCTATACCAGTGGACCGCCTTATTACAATCACATGCCAACATTGCAATTCTATTCTTCTCCAACAATGCTAAAAACAGCTATGACTTAACTATTTGTCTCTAAAAAAACGCTAAATATAGTCACACAATTAAAACTTGACTGTAATGATTCTTTTGTTCTCTTTTGTGCATATTGTGCGTGTGTAAACAGAGAGCCGGCAGAGGAATTCACTATCCCGTGGGATACGGCCGTGCCGACCACTGATCTATACTAATAAAGATAAACGTATATAGATTAAGAGGTATATGCATAAGTACAATCAATTCTTAATGCCGTCTAGCATATGAACTATGTGAGATATTGAACAACATTTTTAGCAATTCTTTAAGATGTATTCAACACTACTTCCACAGAGTGTAATTTTTAGTCCCTGTATTATAGCCTGCACCCGTAGGGTACAAAGGTATTTTAAATTAGTGTCAACCGACAATGTAAGTTCTTGACATTTTTATAATCGGCTTAATTTCTCATAAGTAAATCACCAGTATTATATGATAAAATCACACACAGATCTTATTATAGCGGGTTGTCCAGACGCGTTTCGATCGAAGCCATCTCGATCATCATCACTAAGCTTTGCTGTACAATCAACTCCCAAAAAAAAAATATATATTGTGACGACCCTAAGGAGCCGTCACAATAACAAGCGACCCCACGAAGGGGAAATCCTGATGGTTCATTGTTATTAGTTTTAAGTTCCCCCGCGAGGGGATCTTGTTTGTTAAATAATTTTAAGTCACAGAAGTTAAATATAAGTCAGAAGATATTTTGCAGTGTATTGACAGAAGGGGATATAGAGGGGAAGAAAGAGAAGGAATCGGGGCCCGCAAAACCCCGTGTACATGGCGATCTCGGCACCGGCTGAGCTGCGCCCGAGAGAACGAGAGAGAACACGCCCGAGTTTCACGGCCGCGGAAGCAAATTTCTGCATGTACATAAAAAGCCAGAGAGTCCTCTGCCGACCGCAATGCCGCGAGTCAGCCGAAAGGGACGCGAGAGAGATTTTTCATGGTCACGGCCACGGCCGAAAATCTCTGCATTTACATGATAAGCCAGAGAGCCCGCTGGGACGCGAGAGAGAGATTTTTCATGGTCACGGCCACGGCATACACATAAAGTCGCGATCCCGACGCCGACAGCGCTGCCGCGAGGTAAACGAAATATGCAAGCGATGTTCCGATTAGGGAGGCCGGTTGACAGGAAACGAGAGGCCCAAAAGGGACCGCGCTCTGCCATCATCGCCATATACAGACAAAGAGCGGCTGGAAACGAGAAGGGAGAGAGGGAACGCGATCGTGCGGCTGCAGTCACACCTCAAGGAGGTAAAGCACGACGCTCTCTCGCTGCCGGCCGAAAGTTATTGGAAGTTCGGAAATGCGGCAGAGGAAGGCAAATGAAGGGGATGAGAGAGAGAAGCCGGGAATTTATCGAGAGGCAGCAAAAATGATGGGACGTGAATTTTTAATTTGGAAATTAACATTGAAAATCGAACATACGTGTATATAATCTAACGGAAAATAACTCAAGAGTCGGCGGCTGCCGACTGAGGGTAAGCATGCGATGAACATACTAACTAAAACTTATGTTAACCATAGTTAAACGCAAATTTCTGGGGTCCTCCCGTTTTTACTATAGTTAAGTAGTAACCGTAGTTATACGCAAATTTCTGGGGTCTGCCCGTTTTTGCCATAGTTAAATATTAACCGTAGTTAAACGCAAATTCCTGGGGTCTGCCCGCTTTTGCAATACTTAAAGATTTACCGTAGTTAAACGCAAATTCCTGGGGTCTGCCGTTTTTGCAATAGTTAAACATTAATTGTAGTTTAAGGGCAAATTTCTGGGTCTGCCCGTTTTTGCCCCTAGTTGAATATTAACCGTAATTATTCGCACATTTCTGGGTCTGCCCGTTTTTGCGGTAATTGAATATTAACCGTAGTGAAACGCAAATTTCTGGGGTCCACCTGTTTTTGCCGCAGTTCAAGTATTGCTCATAATTAGAGTCGAGACCCAGGGCTTGCCCGACTCGAGACTGACCGTAGTTTAGTGAACATTTTTGTGGTCGCCCGTGTTTGCTTTAGCTCAGACAGTAATCGTAGTTAGAGTTGAGACCCAGGGTTTGCCCGAGTAGTCCCTAACCTTAGTTTAAAATGAATTTCGGGGCTTTGCCATTGCAAGATTATTCATAAGCAGAGTAGAGACCCTGGGTTTGCCCGAGTCTATGCTAGCCGTAGTTTTGGTACAAATTTCAAAGTCTAATCACGAGTACCATTGCTTGAGTATTAATCGTAGTCCGAGTGTAGACCAAAGACGCATCAGAGCCCACACTAAATGTAGTTTGACGTAGACTTCTAAACTTCCGCGCTTAATCTGGTTTCAGGCTTAATACAGTTCGCCCAGAACCTCTAAAGGCACCCGAACCGATACTAAACTTAGGTTAATGCGAGTTTCTGGGTTTTCCCGTGCTTACGTTAACTAAATGTTAACTGTCGTCGGATTAGAGGTCTTGGGTATGGCTGAGTTGGCATTGCTAGTAACCTGCGTGTGAATTTCTAGGGCGAACCATATTTCTTAATAGTTCACAATATCAAACTTCTTGGTGACAGGATATGCTTTTTTCTTGATGACGATTCTGTTCGTAAGGTCTTCGGAGAATTATCGTTAGCAAATATCTGGCTAGAGGCGACCTCAAGGTTATGAACTCGGTTAGGGTGGACCATATAGCTTTACTCAATCGTCTAGAACTCTCCTAACCACTAAATCCCTCGATTCCTAACGAATAGGTACCCTAACACGCATTACTTGCACACACGGTCCACTAAAATATTATACATTTTTTGTAGAGGTACTGGCCAACCGCTGAAGGCAGTTGAAGGCGCGTGCTTGATCCTTAAGGATCAGAGTCGATGACACCAGGCGGATTAAACCCCCGCCGAGCGTGATCAGGCCGATTTTCGGGTAGGAAACAGGAAAGCGGGTTAGGGAACGAGACGAAGGAAAAAGGAAAAACCCCAGTAAAAGCCCACTATGACAGACAACGGACAGGAAAAGAAATATACTATGGAGCCGATCGACTGTAGAATCGGCCTCAGAGTTCGGGTTTGATAACACCGGGAAGGTGGATGAGATGAGGAAACGCTTCGCAGAAGTGGTCAAGGCAGACGACCTAACACAGGCACAGAAGATCCGACTGGTTGAGCTAGAGGCCACGTTCAGAGCCGGAGGTTCTAATCTTCCGCATCAGAGAGAGATAGACACGGGGAACACTCATCTACAGGTACCGGGATACTATACGCCCAGGTCAGGGAACCCAGTCTACGAAGCACGAGCTGACGTCTGTCACAATAAAGACCCGGACTCACATCTCGCGGAATATGTACCCTACGGTACCAATTATAGTCGTCCTCCTGCCCTTGTTGCCGTAGCCGAGTAAGTACGGAAATGGGGGCTGAAGTTCAACGGTCATACCGACCCATTAAGTTTTTTGGAATAGTTAGAAGAAAGGGCTACGTCCTACACCCTCCCACTGTCTCACCTGCCGAGAGTCATGACCGAAACGCTCACGGATCGGGCATCGAGATGGTTCAGGACAAGCCGTCTCCAGAGTGCCACCTGGCTCGAATTCCGACGAGAATTCTTAGACTTTTTCTTGAACCCCCATTATTTTAGACGCCTAGAGGATGACATAAGATCACGTGAAGGGGAGTATTTCAAGGACTATGTTATCTACATACGTACCCTCATGCGGCACGCTGCATATAGCCAGTCAGCGGAATTAGATAGGATCTACGAGAACTCCCAACCCGCATACCAGATGTATGTGAAGCGTAGCGACTTCTCGACGCTGGGACAACTCTTGCAATTCGCAGTAGAATACGAGAGTACACAGTATCGCGATCGCACACCAAGGGAATCCCCAAGATGGGATGACGTCACAAGGCCAGCTGACCCCAACACAGGAAAGGAACCCATTCCGGGGAAATCCCACTGATCCTTGTCAACCACAACCCTCTAACCCGGGGGTAGGAGAGATCTCGATCCGAATGATCAGTCAGGAGGCGCCACAGTCACCGCCAATTAAGCGAGTGTGTTATAACTGCGGTGCTGACGGTCATTTCGCTAGAAATTGTCAAGGCTTTGTATGTTTGGACTGCAGAAGAGATGGAGTCCGTACAATCGATTGTTGCAGACGACCGGGGGCGGGAAACGAACAGCGTCCCCGACCGAGTCTGGAATAGATGGGGACGAGCGAAATAGATATCCGGAATGCAACGCACCCTTACGCGTGGAAGACGGGAAGATCGTGGCAGAGATACGCCTCGTTGATTTTCCAGTCTTTGCTACAGTTGATTGCGGGGCTACGAGAAGTTTCGTCAACGAAAATCTCGTTCGGCGGCTAGATGCATCAGCGACAATAAGGGACGTACGCAATAGGTGATGGCACCGGCGCCGACATAACGAAGATGGTGATCACCGACTTGCCGTTAGGATGACAGACCGTGGAAGTAGCCCTCTTGGTGATGGATTCCATGCTTGATAAGGTCATTTTAGGACTCGATTTCTTGTGTGCCATCGGGACCACCATACGATGTGGGCGGCCACGTCTCCACCTCCGAGCAAACCGAACCGAGAAAGTAATCAGCTGGGTGCCGGGGAGCGGCCAGAATCGAAGAGCAGCAGGAACCAGGAAGAGAAAAGGCGAGCAAAACGAACCAGGCAGAGATAAGGGACCAAGACGACTCCGTCGGTAACCAGGCAAACGAAGACGCAGTCGAAACAGGCGAGGATAGACGAGACGCAACAGGTGATCCCGGAAGATTAACCGGAACAGCAGGGAACGAGCAAGAAGCAAGGACACAGACAGGGAATCTACAACCAATATACGAATTGGTAGATCGGAAAACCAGGAAGCAGCAACCCGTAAAGGAGACTGTGACTGAGAGTACAAGGAATGAGGATGAACATGCGAGTCAAGGTTATCAGGACCCAATCGCATTCTACCACACGCCCAACGGAAATAACGAAGAGCAAGAGAACGTCAACCAACGTCAAACAGGAGGATCAGGAGAACAATCGGCCGAGATGGAAATGCTCCAGGCGTCAACGTCAGGACGAGCAGTACCGGGAAAAGACGGGACAGAGCACCCCGGCGACGAGGAATCTCAAGGTCGCAATGCGACGAGGACTGAATAACGTCAGAGAAGGATCGTATCGAGAAGTTCCTCGAGCGGGAGTTTGCCGGATTTGAAGGACTGGCTGGCATCTCTCACATCGCACAACACACAATCACGATGAGGCACGATAGACCTGTAAAACAGCGCTAATATCCCAAGAACCCAGCTATTCAGCGGGCAATCGACGCCCAGGTGGATGAATTATTGGCGATGGGAAAAATAGAACCTTCGAAGAATCCCTATAGCGCGCCCATTGTGCTCGTGCGCGAGAATAACGACGAGTGGCGGATGTGCGTCGACTTCAGGAAATTGAACGCGAGGTCTATGCCGGACGCCTACCCGACGCCAAGGATAAATTACATCTTGGAACGCCTCAGTCAGGCCAAGGTTCTGTTAACGCTCGACTTGAAGAGTGGATATTGGCAGATACCAATGGCCCCAGATAGCAAACAGTTCACAGCGTTTACTGTACCAGGTCAAGGCCTTTACCCATGGCGAGTCATGCCATTTGGGCTACATTCTGCAGCGGCTACATTCCAACGCGCCCTAGATAGTGTCATCGGGCCTGAACTAGAGCCGTTCGCACTCGCTTATCTGGACGACATAGTCTTGGTTGGCAAGGATCTCGAAGAGCATGCACGGAACTTACGAGAAGTATTCATGAGGCTCAGAGCAGCGAACCTTAGGATCAATAAGGACAAGTGCTCATTCTTCAAGAAGAAGATTAAATACCTCGGACATATGGTGAGTGGAGAAGGCATCCATACAGACCCCGAGAAAGTGGCAACAGTGAGAGAATTACAGGCCCCTACTTCGCTGAAGGAGTTGAGGCGATGTCTGGGGATGGCATCACGGAGGTTCGTACCGAACTTCGCGATGGCAAGCAGCCACACACCGCGAAATAGTGGAATGGACCCCTCCGGGTCACTAAATTGGGGAGACGATCAGGGATACCTCTCGGCGAACGACGGGCCTCCTATGAGGTACTATCCGACGCGCACCCCGAGCAGGGCATCATCACCCTTCGGGAATGTGCCATCGCCCCGCTCTCCAGCCTACGCCCGCAACCACCGATCATGCGGCGACCGCGGTACGAGTGGCCCATCACCACCAAGGGTCGGCTCGCCCCACTATGCCTTTGGAGGAGAGGCGTTCTACGGGTTCGGGCGCCGAGAGGGCCCTAGATATGAGGACCACCGGGGATACGGTTATCCGCCTCGGAGTCAGGGGCCACAATCCCACAATCGGGGACAGGATGCAGGGGTCCTACAGAGACAAGAGAGTGAGACGACATACGAGGAGGAGGAGGAAGAGGAAGATCAATGCTGGACGGCCCACTTCGTAGCGGAGGCGGAGGAGTATCGGTGTGTCACCGTCCCCGGCGGATATCGGGTAACGCAGGTGTGCCAGAGGGTGGTTTCGCGTGCCCACTGCAAGGAGCGAGACCGCCCGAAAACGAAGGTTGACTTGACGGGACCAAACGTAGACGCGCACAATCCTCACGGCGAGACATCCCCCGGTTGGCTGAAGCGAATCCAGGCCATAGAGGGGGTCCCATCAAGGAAGTAGAACCTGACCGGGTCGCAGAGCAAGTGACGACTGGCAACGGCGGCAGGGGAGTCACAAGGAGATGCGAACAGACGGGCGAAGTACTGCACGAGGGAGCCGGTTTCCGCTTCCGACGAAGAAGATCAGGCAGACCGACCGCATGTACATAAAAAGCCAGAGAGTCCTCTGCCGACCGCACTGCCGCGAGTCAGCCGAAAGGGACACGAGAGAGAGTTTTCATGATAACGGCCATGGCTGAAAATCTCTGCATGTACATGATAAGCCAGAGAGCCTTCTGCCGACCGCGCTGCCGATAGCGCTGCCGTGAGTAAGCCGAAATGGACCCGAGAGAGATTTATCATGGTCACGGCCAAGGCATACATATAAAGCCGCGATTCCGACGCCGACAGCGCTGCCGCGAGTCAAACGAAATATGCCATCGATGTTTCGAATAGGAAGGCCGGTTGAGAGGATTTGAGAGGGGAATAGGCCCAAAAGAGACCGCGCTCTGCCATCATCGCCATATACAGACAAAGAGCGGCTGGAAACGAGAAGGGAGAGAGGGAACGCGATCGTGCGGATGCAGTCACACCTCAAGGAAGTAAAGCACGACGCCCTCTCGCTGCCGGCCGAAAGTTATTGGAAGTTCGGAAATGCGGCAGAGGAGGGCAAATGAAGGGGATGAGAGAGAGAAGCCGGGCACTTGTCGAGAGGCCGCAAAAATGATCGGACGTGAATTTTTCAAGTGACGCTAAGCCAGAACAAGGGAGAAAAGAAAACTGAACGAAAACGAAGAACTGTGAATCAGAATCAAAGTGAAAACTAAAGTAACGAAGAACTAGAAAACTGAAGAGGAAGTAAGGAAGCAGGAAGGAGTAAATTTAAGAAGAGCAGTTTATAGCGGGTAAGCGAGGAAAGATAATTGGTGCGGCCAGGAATTTGAATGAAAAAGTGTACAAATAAAAATTAAAACAAAACGAGATCGTATAAACAAAGAAAGAAAGTAAATAAAGATTGAAAATGAACATTGAAAATCGAATATACGTGTATATAATCTGTCGGAAAATAACTCAAGAGTCGGCGGCTGCCGACTGAGGGTAAGCATGCGATGAACATAATACTAACTAAAACTTTTATTAACAACTTATTAACCATAGTTAAACGCAAATTTCTGGGGTCCGCCCGTTTTTGCTATAGTTAAGTAGGAACCGTAGCTAAACACAAATTTCTGGGGTCTGCCCGTTTTTGCCATAGTTAAATATTAACCGTAGTTCAACTCAAATTCCTGGGGTCTGCCCGCTTTTGCAATAGTTAAAGATTTACCGTAGTTAAACGCAAATTTCTGGGGTCCACCCGTTTTTGCCGTAGTTCAAAAATTGCTCATAATTAGAGTCGAGACCCAGGATTGGCCGCCATCGATGACGCGTGGAATCGGTTTGCGACGAACCATCTGAATATTCCAGAAAATTATATAACCGCTGAGTATACCAAGTTCTACGATGACTGTCGTGACACATACGAAAAATACAGAGCGAACATGCTCGACAATATGGGACAATCAACAAGCCACGCTGATGCAAATCCAGAAGCGGGAGGTATACATCAACCCATGATAGCATCTGACAAACTCAGATCGGCATGTCGCCGACAAAGGGCGATAGCCGAGTCTATCAAACGTGCTCTGAAAAAGTTTTCAGAGACAGGAAAGACCATCACAAGTGATTTGATAAAATCACTATGGTCTCAGACGCAAGAAATCCATTTTTCCGTTCACGAAGAATACGATGACCCAATTAAGGGAGGATATGATATGCAGTCCTTCCTAAGACTGGAAAAGGAAATTCAAGCGGTCTTAGGGGCAAAAAGCAGTACGTCAAGCAACGAAG